>JAESVK010063013.1:12066-30605 GCA_017140935.1 Hamamelis virginiana
GTGCCTCAGGTCTAAGGATCACTTGCATCATTGTAACCCTGAGTTGCTTTTTGACATGCAAGTAAAACTCCATTCAACAAACTCAATCTATGATCACATTCAGTGTACTTGTTCTCAAACAATCACCCACAGGTTTGCCCTAGTGTCATTACATAAATTCAAACTTGGGATATTTAAGAAACACTTTTCTTATTCCCAACTACTTTGGCCAAAGACTTCTATAAATTATATCTTTGAGAATAATAGAAGGCATTCCCTCTCTTTACTGAGAGTGATAGATTCCTTGTTGTACACTCATATGTCCCCATGATAGGTCTACTAGGGTCAATGAGTACTTATACAAATTCCATGGTTAGGATATGTACATTATACTATCAAATCCTAATATCCCTAACACATGACATCTATGGTGCCTAAGGTCTAAGGATCACTTGCATCATTGTAACCCTGAGTTGCTGTTTGACATGCAAGTAAAACTCCATTCAACAAACTCAATCAATGATCACATTCAGTGTACTTGTTCTCAAACAAGCACCCACAGGTTTGCCCTAGTGTCATTACACAAATGACTTGAGACTGGTCATTCTCCATATTGAGCAGACATAACCTGTGCTAGTCTATCTGGATTATTAATGCCTAATAAATAATCCTATGACTAGGAACATTTAAGAAAGAAGTCTTTAACAATATAAGTCTCCTTATCTCAACTCTTGAGTTCTTATATTGGCATTCTTTCTAAGGACTTGTCATTAACATAATAAAAGCAAAAGACATGATAATCAAAAGCCCATATTATTAATCAATAACAATAATACATGAATCAAGTTTATAGCCCAAATTACACCAATGAGATTGGCTATTAGGGCATACTACTAACAATCTCCCACTTGCACTAAAGCCAATCGCCCATGTATCTCATACCCATCTTCTCAAGATGTCGATCAAGACTCTAAAGAGTCAGTGCCTTAGTGAATGGGTCTGCTACATTATCCGCAGATGCAATCTTCTGAATATAGATATCTCCTCTAGCTATAATTTCCCTAATCATATGAAAACGCTTTTCAATGTGTTTGGACTTCTGATGAGACCTTGGTTCCTTGGCCTGAGCAATGGCCCCATTGTTGTCACAATACAGAGGTACTGGTGACTCAGTGGTAGGAACTACTCCAAGTTCTGAGACAAACATCTTTATCCAAACAGCTTCTTTGGCGGCTTCAGAGGCAGGAATATACTCAGCCTCAGTAGTGGAATCTGCTGTTGTATTCTGTTTACAGCTCTTCCAATTAACTGCTCCACCATTCATGGTGAACACATATCCATAAGTAGATTTCCTGTCATCCAAGTCATACTGAAAATCTGAATCTGTATATTTATCAATTCTGAGTTCACCTCCTCCATAAATAAGAAACAATTCTTTAGTCCTTCTAAAGTACTTAAGAATGTTCTTAATTGCAATCTAGTGTTCCATACCTGGATTGGACTGATATATGCTAGTAACACTTACAGCATGACAAATATCAGGTCTAGTACATAGCATAGCATACATCAAGCTTCCCACAGCAGAAGCATAGGGAATCTTGTTCATATGCTCTCTCTCCTCAGGTGTTTTAGGACACATAGCTTTTGAGAGATGAATTTCATGTCTGAAGGGCATTAAGCCTCTCTTGGAATTCTCCATACTGAACCTCTTCAGTATTTTATCTATGTACAGGGATTGTGAGAGTCCATGCAACCTTCTAGATCTATCTCTATAGATCTTTATACCTAGTATAAAGGATGCTTCTCCCAAATTCTTTATGGAGAAGTGATGTGATAACCAGAGTTTAACAGATGATAACATCCCTATATCATTCCCAATGAGTAAGATGTCATCTACATACAGTACAACAAAAGTAATCTCGCTCCCACTAACCTTTTTGTATGCACAAGGTTCATCCATATTTTGAAGAAAACCAAACGATTTGATTGCTTCATTAAATCGGATGTTCCAACAACAAGAAGCTTGTTTAAGTCCATAAATGGACCTCTGTAGCTTGCACACTTTGTGGTCATCACTACTGGATGTAAAGCCTTTGGCTGATCCATGTAAATCTCTTCCTCAATCTTTCCATTGAGAAAAGCAGTCTTTACATCCATTTGCCATATCTCAAGGTCATAATGTGCAGCTATAGATAATAAGATCCTGATGGATTTCAGCATGGCTACTGGCGAAAAGATTTCATCATAGTCAACTCTTTGTATCTGTTTGTAACCTTTTGCCACTAGCCTAGCTTTGTAGGCAGAGACCTTACCATCCGAGCCTATCTTCTTCTTGTAGATCCATTTACAGCTAATGGGTACTATACCCTCAGGTGGATTTACCAAAGTCCAGACTTGGTTAGTGTACATCGAATCCATCTCGGATTTCATGGCTTTTTGCCATCTTCCCGAATCAATGTCTAACATTGCCTCTTCGTATGTAGTGGGATCATCTGGGTGATCTTTATCACCAATGAATAGTTTATCTTCTTCGTGATGGAGATATCCATATCTTTCAGGAGGAGTAGATATCCTACTAGACTTTCGAAGAGGTTGTGTAGTAGAAAGTTCTGCCTCAACATGGGCAGTGGGTTGGTCGGTGTTGGTTTGTATGTCTTGGGATATTTCCTCAAAATCTATCACCTGTCCTTTGCCTCCTTCTTGAACAAACTCTTTTTCAAGAAAAATAGCAAACTTACTAACGGAAACTTTTTGCTCATTAGGGTGATAGAAGTAGTATCCTAATGACTCTTTAGGATACCCTATAAATCTACACCTTTCTGACCTTGCTTCTAATTTGCTAGCATCCTGTTTCTTAACATATGCTGTGCAACCCCAGATCTTAACATGCTTAAGACTAGGTTTCTTCCCATACCACATCTCATGAGGTGTCATTGGGACAGATTTGGAAGGGACCCTGTTTAATAAGTATGCGACGGTCAAAAGAGCATATCCCCAAAAATAGATGGGTAAATTAATGTAACTCATCATAGATCGCACCATATCTAATAAGGTTCGATTTCTCCTTTCGGATACACCATTAAGTTGTGGTGTTCCAGGAGGAGTCCACTGTGAGAGAATGCCAGCTTCTGTGAGATGATCTAAGAACTCATTGCTTAAGTATTCGCCTCCACGATCTGATCGTAGGCACTTAATACTTTTTCCGGTTTGTTTCTCTACTTCAAATCTGAATTCTTTGAACTTTTCAAAAGCTTTAGACTTGTGTTTCATTAGATACACATACCCTAACCGTGAGTGATCATCGGTAAAGGTAACAAAGTATGAGAAACCACCTCTTGCAATTTTGTTCAAAGGGCCAAATACATAACTATGTATTAATCCTAATATGTCTGCAACCCTTTCACTGTGACTAGTAAAAGGAGATTTGGTCATCTTACCCATGAGGCAGGGTTCACATGTTGGTAAGGGCACTAATGCTAATGAGCCCAATTGCCCATCCTTAGCTAACTTGCTGATCCTTGATTCACTAATATGACCTAATCTTAAATGCCAAACATAAGTAGTATTCCCTTCATCTCTATTTCTTTTGGGTTTTGAGGCATTCCCATTTAGATCAATACAATTCATATTGCCATTCAAGTTAAGGAAATAAAGACCATTGATATAAATGCCAAAACCAATAGAAACTTTATTTAATAAAATTAAACAATTATTTTTATCAAAATTAAAAACATAATTAGCTTTCACTAAAGCTGAAATTGAAATAATGTTTCTAACAATTTTCGGCATAAATAAACAATTATTTAATTCCAAAACATGCCCAGATGGCATGGTCAAGTAACATGTCCCCACAGCTAATGCAGCAACACTTGCTTCATTTCCCACTCTGAGGGTGATCTCATCTTTACTTAAATATCTGCTTTCCTTTAGATCTTGCAAAGAGTTACAAATATGTGAACTTGCACCAGAATCTAAAACCCAAAAGGAAGCAGTACTAACAGTTAAGTTAGTTTCAATGATAAGAGCATAGTTCATACCTTCGGAAGGATGATCTTTGCTGGCAGCAACGAAAACACTTTCCTTTTGGTTCAGTCTTGCCTTTCCTTTAGATGCCTTCCTTTGAAGCAGAAGCCTCTTCCCAATATATACCTCACATAATAGTTTCTTGGTATACATTGGATTTCCACCTAATGCTATCTCATATTAATAGAATAATTAAAAACCCTAATATAGACACGCTCCCACATATCTGTAGCCAGGGTGTCTAAACCAAAGTTTTCATTTATTCTATAATGGTGGAAGGCTATGATAGAATATTCTTAATATTCCTTCATAATAACTTAATATTAATCTTTGAGGGGATTTTAAGGTCTCTTCAATTTAAACTAAACATGCATCACATACACATAACATGCATCACATACACCAAATATGCACCACATACATAAAACATGTTATTATTATTATTAGTCTTATAAATGTAATAGTAGATGCTCCCACTATCTCCTTTTAAAACATTTAACTTTTAACGTCTTGAGTAGTGAGGAGTCTCATGTATCACATTTAATCTTATAGACATATAATAATAATTATCATGGTGAGCCTTTAGCATTCATCACATAAATAGGCTCTTGGATTGATTATGGACTTTGATTAAGGGTCTAGGTAGGTAATATGGTGATCGCAAATATAATTGAAAACCTAAACATGCATCTATGAAGTCTTCATAAGCTCCATAGTCCTCCATGCTCCTCTTGTACCTCTCCATAGCCTAGACTCCTTCATGCTCCATTCTTCATAAGTACATTAAATAAAAAAAAAGGGGATACATAATAGGGGAATGGGATTTTCATAGAGAACAAAAGAAAATAGAAGAGGCATGCAAGCCCCAACTAAATTACAACCACCAAAGAGGTATGCAAACCCCAATTAAAATTACAACCGATAAAATAATTTAAATAAATAAATTACATCCCCTAAATCACATCCACATGCAGCCAATCACATCCAATTAATATGTCTTAAGTCCATAATCAACCCACTTTATTAATCTCATTAAATAACAATCACATTGTAATAATAAAAGGCATAAACAAGATTTATATATATATGGCAACTAATATTAATCAATAAACCTTAAAATTATTCATCTCATGAATATTATAATGTTTTAATTACATTAAAACAGTGGCTACTTCATTTTAATCTTATTTAAAATTTAAACAACTTTGAAAATCAAAATAGGAAACTATTGTAGTCAAGAGACCAAAATAGAAACCTTAATTTGAATATATCATCAAAATTAATCTTTAATCATCCCCTACTGTTTTAAACAGTTTAAAACTTATTTTCATCAATTATAAAAATAATAAAACCATGGGTGTTTAGCACATAAAACTCTTCATTTTTTTACCTTCATTTTCATGCATATCATATGCTTTTGAGCCATAGTTTGGTGTAGAATGGGTATTTTTGATTCTTTTGCTATTTTTGTCCCCTTACAGGTAATTTGGTGTTTTTCCAACATTGTTAACACATTTGAATGATGTTTGAAGTCGCTGGTTGCCGTTTGAAGCCCTCGAGCATGTTTCTGTGCTCATGTGTGATGTTTATGCATGGTTCTCTCCCAAAGCCTACCCAAACTTTGTTTTCTCCTTCATCTCAACTCAGAGAACTCTCCAACCCTCTTCCTAGGGTCATTCAATATTGCTCAAAGGCTCGAATGAAGCGGGGTTCGATGTTTGAGGGTTCGATCGCTCGAAAATGCCAAAAATAGTGCAAAGTGGGCTGCTGCATAAAGGAGTACCGGTCCTAGCATTAGTGGTACCGGTCCTAGGTTTGTTTCAGCAGTTGGTTTGGTGGAAAATCTCATATTTCACTTGGGTAATCTTGTCATTTCACCTCTAATTCGAGGGAGCCTCTCAAAGGAGTATAAAAGAAACACTTAGCAGCTTGGAGGGGTGTCTTGACTGGTTTTCATTTGGTTATAGGGTTTAGTTTTGGTTCAACTTAGTTTCCTTCTTGTTCTTGGATGTAATGTTGGTAGTTTAGGTTGGTTTTACTCTTTTCTTGTTGTTCTTGCTTTGTAACCCTAGTTTAGGTTATTTTTATTCTCTTCAAGCTCATATTTGTAAGGTACATTGCAAGTTGTTTAATTAAATAGATAGCTTTTATTCCGCTTCAAGCATTTATTGTTCTTTTATGGTGTATTCTCTCTCTTTAATGGCTAGCTAAACTTTCAAGGGTGGTTCTATGGTGGAGTTCTTCTCTAAAACCCTAGGTAAATGTGTTTTCTCATCTTCAAAGCTTCAATGATAATGAAATGTTTCTTTTAATACTCTCTCATCTCTTGAAACCTTGTGAAGTCATATTCATGATCAAAATACGACCGGTAAGTTGTTGTATTTTGCTAGTGAGCACATATGCACTCCACATGTTTGTGAAAATGTCAATGTGAGTGTTAAGCTACATTCCATCACTTGTTTTACCCTCATGAGCTTCTATTGTTAAATATTCCATTCAAAACCATAGTTCACATGGATTATTGAATGTGCATTGTTGAGAAACCATCTACCTTAGGTTAGGAAGGAATGAAACCATAGGATCATCCTCTTTTACTTACAAGTTTCACACAAACTCCTTGCCATTAACTTGGCACAAATCTTTCAACAACAAACCAAAAACCATATTTTACACTTGCTTTTGCATTTATTGGGTAGCATGACCTAAGAATCATTAGAGCTTATTCCACTCCCTTTGGATATGACCTAGGTACTCCCTAGTTTCATTGCTTAATGACCATAGGACTCCTACGCTTGGGAATCTCATGCGCACACATCATTTTACGTTCAAGAAATTGGCGTCGTTGCCGGGGAGTGGCGAGCGTTCTAGTTGATTTGAAGAGAGCTAGTGGTAATTTGCAATGACATTGCAAATCCGGTAAGTTCTTTTCCCTCTTTTACTGTATGCAAAAATTTGTTGTGTATATAATACTTGTGAATACCATTTTGGTTGGGGTGAAATTAGTGCATGTCGATGTGGACTCGTGATGAGCAACACCGACTTGTAAGAATCACGCCTTAACAAGTTCCAAGCAATCCAATAGCAAGACGTTTATTTCACTTACCTTCCACTCCTTCAATGGAGAACACTGAAAATCAACAATTTCTTTAAATCCAAATGACCAAGGGTTGCCTCATGACCCACAAAGACCTTATGACCCTCCGAGACAAGGAGACGATGTTGTTCCGCCTGCAACCCCGGAGGTAGGAAGGGGGAATGTCAATCCTCGAGCTCAACAATATTGAGCACCCCCTGTCCCTTTGGCTAATGTAGGGAGAACCTATAGGGAGATTTTGAGACCTCAACGAACCACATCACCTTTATCTATTTGCCTACCTCAGGAAGCCAACAACTTTCCCATGAGACCTGAAATGATTCATCTTGTCCATGAATATAGAGGGTTCGATTATGAGAATCCCTACTCATATATGAGAGATTTTGAGGATGTCTGCAGCGCTTTCCTTTCTACAGGATCTCCCTTTCCTATTATCTGCTTGGTTTTATTTCATTTCTCTCTAAAGGGGAAAGCCAAAATGTGATTTCATTCTCTTACCCCTAATTCAATCCATACTTGGGAGGACATGCGTAGTGTATTCCTTGATAAATTATGTCCTCCAGGGCGCACAAATTCTTTCATAAGAGCCATCCAAAATTTTTCTGAAAAACCGGGTGAATCATTTGCAACTATATGGGAACGATACAAAGAGCTTCTCAATGCTATCCCTCATTATGGTTTGGATATTGGCCAAATCATTGGCTACTTTCATCAAGGACTCTCTTTAGAAAACAAACAATATATCCAAATGATGAGTGGGGGACAGTTTTATGAGAAGAGTCCCGAAGAGGCCATACAATGTTTTGATTCCTTAGTGGAGAATGCCCGGAATTGGGAGATTAATTCCTCTCTTGATGCTGCTAGAGTGCAAAGTATGCCCGTTGGAGGAGGAAAGCATCATGTGAAAGATAATGATGACCTCCAAGCCAAAATTACTAGTTTGACTAGGAAATTAGAGGCCATAGAGTTGCAAAAAGTGAGTGAGGTGAGCACCGTACCCAAAGTGCCTACGGCACCTAGGATGGAGGATTTATGCATAATTTGCGATGATCCACTCATTCCACCAATGATTGCCATAACCTTCCCCAAGTTAAGGGAGCCATCCAAATAGAGCAAGCTAATGCTCTCAACTATCAAAGGAAGCCCTTCAACTCTCCATATTATGAGACTTACAATCTGGGGTGGAGTAAACACCCTAATTTTAGTTGGAAAAGTGATAGGGGAAATGCTTCCTCAAGCCAAGGCAACCCACCTCCAAATCAATCCTTTCAAGGCAACCAAGGTTTTCAAAATAAAAAATTTTCCAAATCAAAATTTTCAAAACCAAGGTTTTCAAAATCATGGTCAAGGTCCTAATTTCCAAGGTCAAGGGTTTACTTCAAACCCTAACCCAAATTTTGGACCACCCAATCAAGGTAATTCATACCTACCACCCCATAAGAGAAAATATGATAATGTGATTGCACAACTTGTGCAAAACCAAGCACAAACTACTCAAGCCATAGGGGACATGAGAACCCAATTGACTAAGTTGACCACTACCTTGGGTGCACTTCAACAAGAGAAGGGAAAGTTTCCCTCTCAACCCGTGCAAAATCCTCAAGGTCAACATAGCATTGGATCTTCAAATTCCAATGAAGGGAACCATGAACATGCTAGGGCAATTACCACTCTTCGAAGTGGAAAAATTATTGACAAAACCATCCCACCCAAGGATTTCACTAAAGAAATTTCTCCAAATTTACAAAATGTATCTAAGGGGGATGAGAAAAAAGTTGAAAATGAGCCTAGTGTTCCCAAACTAAGTGGCGTTGAGATTGGTTCAAGCCAAGAGAGGGCTAAATTCATTCCTGCCGCCCCTTTTCCCCAAAGACTTAGGGCACCTAAGAAATTGACTAATCATGCAGAAATATTTGAATTGTTTAAACAGGTTAAAGTCAACATACCTTTGTTGGATGCTATTAAACAGGTGCCCTCATACGCAAAGTTCTTGAAATATTTGTGTACTGTGAAAAGAAACTTGGGTGTGCATAAGGAAGTGTTTATGATTGAGCAATCCACATCTCTCTTACAAAATACCTTGCCCCGTAAATACAAAGACCCCGGGACCCCTACAATTGAGATAACCATAGGGAATTCCAAAGTGGGTAGAGCTTTAGTGGACTTGGGAGCAAGTGTCAATTTATTGCCATATTCTGTCTATGTGGAGTTGGGTTGGGAGAACTTGAGTCAACTAGCATTAAGCTTCAGTTAGCTGACAGGAGTGTTAAGATTCTTAGGAGGGTAGTAAAGGATGTGTTAGTGCAAATTGACAACTTCTACTTTCCCATCGATTTCGTGGTGCTAGAAACCCAACCTGTGCTAGATTCAGGGAGTCAATTCCTTGTAATTCTTGGACGGCCTTTCTTGGCCACAGCTGATGCTTTGATTCAGTGTAGGAGTGGGTTGATGACCATTACCTTTGGGAACATGATTGTTAACCTGAATATTTTTCAATTTGATGAAGGAAGTGGGGGAGGATATGGAGGATGAGGTGTATGAAGTAAGTAGAATTGATACTTTAGTGCAACACCAATGGGATCTCTCCGCCCATTATGATCCTTTGCAGTCATATCTAGTAAGTGAAATTGTTGAGGAAGATGAAGTGAGTGAAGAGATGGAGTTTCTATACTCCATTCTTGATGAAAAAGAAATTTTGGAAGTGAATGGGTGGGTGCCTCGCTTCGAGGCATTGCTACCCATTGAGAAAAGTTTAGTGCCATCAAGTATCCAACCACCTGAATTGGAATTAAAACTGTTGCCCTCTGAATTGAAATATGTATATTTAGGTGACAATGAAACTTACCCCGTGGTCATTTCTTCTCACTTAGAGATTGACCAAGAACATAGATTGATAGAGGTGCTTAGAGCTCATAGAAGTGTCATAGGTTGGTCTATTGCAGACCTCAAGGGAATTAGTCCCTCTCTTTGCACCCATAGGATTTATCTAGAAGATGATGTCAAACCTTCCTGCCAACCTCAGAGGAGATTGAACTCTATAATGAAAGAGGTGGTACGTAAGGAGGTTCTGAAGTTGTTGGATGTGGGGATAATCTATCCCATTGCGGATAGCAAGTGGGCTAGTCCTATCCAAGTGGTGCCTAAAAAGTCTGGTGTCACTGTGGTGAATAATGAAGATGATGAATTGATTCCCACATGAGTCACTACTGGCTGGCGAGTGTGCATTGATTATAGAAAATTGAATTCATCCACTAGGAAAGACCACTTCCCCTTACCCTTCATTGACCAAAACTTAGAGAGAGTCACAGGGCATGCTTTTTATTATTTCCTAGATGGGTATTCGAGTTACAATCAAATAGAGGTATCCTTAGAGGACCAAGAGAAGACTACTTTCACATGTCCCTTCGGGACATTTTCTTTTAGGAACATGCCTTTTGGGTTGTGTAATGCTCCTGGTACCATCCAGAGATGCATGACTGGACTTTTTAGCGATATGGTGGAGAGGATTGTAGAGGTCTTTATGGATGACTTCTCAGTTTTTGGGGATTCTTTTGATGGATGTTTGGAGAACCTATCTTTGGTTCTAAAAAGATGTGAAGAAACAAATTTTGTGCTAAATTGGGAAAAGTGTCCTTTTATGGTGACACAGGGAATAGTCCTTGGTCATATAGTGTCATCTAGGGGGATAGAAGTTGACAAAGCTAAGATAGAATTAATCTCAAAGCTTCCTTCCCCTATGACTGTGAAAGATGTGCGATCATTTCTAGGACACGCTGGCTTTTATAGGAGGTTTATTAAGGGTTTTAGCGGCATTGCGCGACCCTTGTGTAATATCTTAGGAAAGGATATCCCTTTTGAGTGGGAGCATGATTGTGAGGTTGCCTTTTGCAAATTGAAAGAAATGCTAACTTCACCTCCTATCATGCAAACACCCAACTGGAACTTACCATTTGAAATTATGTGTGATGCCAGTGACTTTGCCATAGGAGCGGTGTTAGGTCAACGGATAGATAAAAAACCACATGTGATATATTACGCTAGTAGGACAATGAATGATGCCCAGAGAAATTATACAACAACTGAGAAAGAGTTGCTAGCGGTGGTTTTTTCCTTAGACAAGTTCCGGTCGTACATCCTAGGTTCACCTATTTTAGTCTTTATAGACCATGCGGCACTGAAATATCTTTTGACAAAACAAGATGCCAAGCAGAGACTGATTAGGTGGATTCTACTCCTCCAAGAATTTAATTTGACAATTAAAGATAAGAAAGAAGTTGAGAACGTTGTTGCCGACCACTTGTCTAGGATATCCTTTGATGATTCTGCTGATACCCTCCCCATTTTAGAGACTTTACCTAATGAGCAACTGTTTGCTCTCTCAGATTGCCCTTGGTTTGTCGACATAGTGAACTACATTGTGACTGAATAGGTTCCTACCCATTGGAGTACCCAGGATAGGAAGAAATTCTTGAGAGAAGTGCAGAAATATTTCTATGATGACCCTTACCTCTTTAAGTATTGCCCAGATCAAATCTTGAGAAGATGTGTACCTGATATTGAAATACCTAGTAACATGTCTTTTTATCATAATGAGGCATGTGGAGGTCACTTATCTGCTAGGAAGATAGCCGCTAAAATCTTACAATGCGGGTTCTATTGGCTTTCCCTGTTCAAAGACTCTTTCGAGTTTTGCAAAACCTGTGAGCGTTGCCAACAGTTGGGGGGAGTTACTAGGAGACACATGATGCCCCTCACACCCATCATAGTTATTGAGATTTTCGACTGTTAGGGCATCGATTTTATGGGACCTTTCCCATCCTCCTTTAGCAACCTTTACATTCTTCTGGCAGTGGACTATGTGTCCAAGTGGGTTGAGGCAATCCCATCTAGAACCAATGACCATAAAGTTGTTTTGAAGTTCTTGAAAGAGAATGTCATGTCTAGATTTGGGGGGCCTAAGGTGATGATCAGTGACGGCAGTTTGCATTTTTACAATCGCCCTTTTGAGACCTTAATGAAAAAATATGGGGTAACCCATAAAGTGTCAACTGCATATCACCCACAGACAAATGGCCAAGCTGAGTTGGCTAATAGGGAGATTAAGCACATTCTAGAGAAAACTGTGAACTCCAATAGAAAAGATTGGTCACTTAGGTTGACTGACGCCTTATGGGCATATTGCATTGCCTACAAAACTGTTTTAGGCATGTCTCTTTATCGCATAGTCTATAGCCTGTCACTTGCCAGTTGAAATGGAGCATAGGGCATTCTGGGCCATTGAGCTATAAAACTTTAATCTTGATGTCGCAGGTCAGCAGAGAAAGCTCCAGCTGAGTGAGCTTGAAGAAATTAGGTAGGATGCCTATGAGAGCACTAGGGTGTACAAGGACAAAATGAAAGCTTTCCATGACAAGAACATAGCGCGTAAGTCTTTCGAGCCTAATCAGAAAGTCCTGCTGTACAACTCTAGGCTACATCTCTTCCCTAGTAAGTTGAGGTCCCATTGGGTGGGGGCTTTCTTAGTTAAAATTGTGTTTCCTCACGGGGCTCTGGAGATTGAGAATCCCAAAAATGGCAATGTTTTCAAAGTGAATGGACAACGACTTAAGCCGTTTTTGGAGAACTTTTCGCGTGAGACTGTTGTCGAGGAACTAGTGGACCCAGTCTATCACGAGGCCCCATCTGAGTAATCTCTTGTGTTACTGTTTGTATATAACTGATGCTTTTCATTTCTTTTTTTTTTCTTTTAGAAATTGTGGATTTTCTAACCTTTGTGCAGATTTACAAGATTTGTGAATGATTCACAGGTGCTTTTGTTCCCTTTCCTCCCATTTTTGTCTTTAAATGCTTATCTTTTCATGCATTGAGGACAATGCACATTTCTAAGTAGGGGGGAGGTTCATTTGTGTTCATACTCTCACACATACTCACACATAGGTAGTTTCTTTTTGGTAAAAAGTAGCTTAATTGCTTAAATTCAGTCTTTCTTACCTTTGTAGATTTAGCAAGCAATGATGATGCAATTTTTTTTTTTGATTTTAGGGCTTATATGAGAATAAAACTTCAACTTGTAGACTATGTTTCTTTTTGAACTCATGTTTATGATTCTTGAACTTTTCCACCTGCACATGCACGCCGACATTGTTGAACTAAGCTCGCTTCGTTACAACTTAGTTTCTATCATCCATCCCATCTATTCATGCTTCTACCTCATGACTGGCATCATTATACTCACTTTACAATGCATTTGGTGTTATATGCCTTACAAGTCATTTGTTTAGCCCCAAGCTCATTTTTGCTTGGTTTTTGGCCTCAAAGAGTACATACTTGCATATTCTCATCATTTCAGTGCATTTTATTCAAATTGAAACACTTTAGCACTTATGAAACATGACTATAGGCCATTTTTGTCCCTTTGACCCTTGTTCTTTGTTGAGTTTCCATTTGAACCCCATTTCGTGCCTATGTTGCCTTTTCGTTCAAAGCTTAAGAGCCAAAAAGGGGGGAATTGTGTAATCGGTGCATCAATGTGAGTATGGGCATGCCAAGCAAGTTTCTACATGTATTTTGGAGGTGTTGAAGGTTTGAGATGATGAAAATTGCATAAAGTGTGCAAAATGAGGTGTTTGTGCATGCAAAAGCTGCAAAATAGCAAAATATGCAGGGGAGGACCAGTCTTGGCTTATTGGGACTGGTACCAGTGAAACAGGGAGTGGGAGGACCGGTCCTGGCTTAAGTGGGACCGGTCCTAGCTGCAAAAATGTGAAAATCTGCAATACTAAACCCCCAAATCCGAGTTCAAGCCCTCATTTCCTCACATCCATTCACCTTCTCTCTCACTTCTCTCCCCCTTGTGAGCTTTTCCATCATATTTGTGACCTAAATCACCCATCCATCATCAAATCCCTCCATACAAACCCTAATCCCCCACACATTCTCACTTTTCACCCATTTTTCACCCCATAAACCATATTCCCAAACCCTAAACCTTTCATTTCACCTACATTTTCATTTCCACCATCAAAGGAAGGGGATTTCATGCTAGGGTGGTTGTTTATGCTTGGTTTCGTGGAGTGTTGAAGTTCTACAAGCATCATTTGGTGAGTAACCTCAACTTTTGAAGTTTTCAAGTTCATTAGGGGATTTTTGGTTCAAATTGTGTTGGGGATTGTTAAAGGGAAGTGTGTGGCTATTTTTGTGTTGTTTTTGGTTTATTTTATGATTATTGGGTTGAAGATGATGAGTGGGGGTAGGAAAATGCTTTGTGATGTAAGGGATGGGTGTGTTGTGCTTGTCGAGATAGGCTTATGGGATTGTGTGGTGGACATGTTTGTGTTGTTTGCTGTTGTTGGGTTGGTTTTGATAGCAATGACTAGGACCAAGGTCCCTAAAAAAGGTAGTGCCTCGAGCTCCTCTGTGGAGCGCGCTGTTAAAAAGAGAAAAAGCGACACTTCTGTGCCGGTAAAAAGGGGCAAGGGAAAGAGACGTATGAGCGATAGTGAGAGTGATGAGGAGGATGACGAGATTGAGGCTATGTTTGAAGACGAACCTCAAGAAAAAGAAATCTCTTGGGCAGAATCTATTGCTAAGAGGGGATTTCAATGCGAAAGAAGCGTCGACGAAAAGTCATTTCTTCACACTCACCCCATCAAAGCTATAATCAGGGACCAGAAGTTGGGATTCTTATGCAAACCTTTGGAGGGTTACCACCCTTCCATAGTGAGAGAAATCTACTCCAACATGAAGTTAATGGCCGATGCAGAGTTTAAACTGAACACTACAGTGGGTGGCAAATCATTCACAGTGGACATTCCCACCATTGCTTCAGCTCTTGGTTACACTCGTCCTGATTCCTCTGCTGCAAGACCTTACCCATTCCGTGCTTTAACCGAATTTACAAAGATGATTTTTTCGAGATAGTACCTCGTGAAAGGTATTATTCGAAATACATGGAATCGCAATGGAAGACAAAAAGAAAATTTTTTACAAAGATGATTCCATCATCAAATATCCTAACCATGAATCCGAACAAGCAGAGGGACATGATATTTACAAAACAAGCATAAATATTTATGAAACATAAATAAAACTTACTTGGTTAGCCTTTCGATTTGTGATTGAAGAATCCGAGCTTCAAACGGATGAAGCCTCCTGTTAGTAATATGCCCTAATAGCCAATCTCACTGGTGTAATTTAGGACATAAAGTTGATTCATGTATTATTATTATTCATTTATAATATGGGCTTTTGATTATCATGTATTCTTCTGTTATTATATTCATGATAAGTCCTTAGAAGGAATGTCAATATAAGATCTCAAGAGTTGAGACTAGGAGATTTATATTGTTAAAGATTTCTTTCTTAGATATTCCTAGTCATAGGATTATTTATTGGGCATTAATAATCCGGATAGACTAGCACAGGTTATGTCTGCTCAATATGGAGAATGACTAGTCTCAAGTCATTTGTGTAATGACACTAGGACAAACCTGTGGGTGCTTGTTTGAGAACAAGTACACTGAATATGATCATTGATTGAGTTTGTTGAATGGAGTTTTACTTATATGTCAAACAACAACTCAGGGTTACAATGATGCAAGTGATCCTTAGACCTGAGGCACCATAGATGTCCTGTGTTAGGGATATTAGGGTTTGATAGTACAATGTACATATCCTAACCATGGAATTTGTATATGTGCTCATTGGCCTTAGTATACCTGTCATGGGGACATATGAGTGTACAACAAGGAATCTATCACTCTCAGTAAAGAGAGGGTATGCCTCGTATTATTCTCAAAGATATAATTCATATAAGTCTTTGGCCAAAGCAGTTGGGAATAAGAAAACTGTTTCTTGAGTATCCCAAGGTTGAATTTATATTTTGAGAATCACATACAAAATGTTAAATTAGGGTTTGACATTTCATCCAATACCCAAGTAATTTAACTAAGGCATTGTTTGATGGAAGGATCGAATTGTATCTTAAATTGTAACTGAAGGGTTCACTGTGTTATGATTAACCTTCACACAACCTAGGGTGTGTCTTGACATATTGCTAGATGTCACTCAGGACTAGTAGAGGCCAAAGAGAAATTAATTTCCCAAAGGGAAATTAGAAGAGTTCTAATTTGAACCTTAAATAAAAGAAGTTTTATTTGAAAGGATAATTTGTTATCCTAATTCCTACTACTAGGTTGTTGTGAACCTAAGAGGTCACACACATATAGTTGGTAGCTTCATTTAAAGAAGAAGAGAGAATAATATGCAAATATCAATTAACTAGAATTTCAAGTTTTTGAAATTTGAAATTTGAAATTTGAAATTTGAAATTTGAAATTTATGAAATTTGAAATTTTGAAATTTGAAATTTGAAATTTGAATTTGAATTTTGAATTTTTTGAAATTTGAAATTTTGAATTTTGAAATTTGAAATTTGAATTTTGAAATTTGAATTTTGAATTTTGAAATTGTCATGAGATGACAAGATAATTAAAGATTTCAAATAGTTAATTGAATTTCAAGTTAGTTGAAATTTAAATTTGAAATGGTTTCAAATTATAGATAAGATGACATATCTATCATTGCATTTATATTTTGAATTTGATTTAATTCAAATTTGAAATATGGTTATCATTATCTAAGTGAGCTAGCACTCACATATAGATAGAAGATCAAGAGGGTGGCCGGCCATATCATAGGGGATAGGATCAAAATAGTTTTGTGAATATTCTAGCCCTCTCCTCTCTCTCTCTCTCATCTTTTGAAGCTTGCAACTAGTGTGGATTACTCTTGGAGGCTCTCAAGTTAGGGGCTGCACCTTCATTAATCCTACTCTTAAGGCTTTCAATGTAAGTTGTTTATATTGTTTTATGTATTAATTACATAGCTTATACAATCGTCATGTGATCTTGGTTCACATTCCATGGAGAAAAATTTTTATTCCGCTAGTTTCCATGGGATTCTTTCGCCTCCAACGGTATTCACATGAACACAAGACCTCTTGAATCCTTGGAGCTTCTCAACAATGGAAGAATCAAGCTTGGAGAGGGGAGAGAAACTTTTTCTCTGATTTGATGATGGGAGGCTTAGTGCTAGCATGTCTCATCCTCTAGTATTTATAGAAAACCCCTAGGGTTTCTATTTGATACTTATTTCCAAAAGTAACTTAATTCTCTTTATATATTAACAATTAATATATAACTTAATTCTTTAATTAATATATAAGGTTATTAATAGAATTAGTTTTAGGAAATTCCCTTCTCTCTTTAATTCAAGAGACTCACTTATGTTATTTGTTTGTGTGTGACCCATTAGGTTTACCCCAACCTAGCAGTGACTAGGGACATCTCTATGTCTCCTAAAATAGAAACTTCTGTTTTTAAGGTTTAATTGAAACTATTCCAATTATGCCCTCATTGATAACACTTATCAATAGGCTTTCACTGGTCATGAGTGACGTCTAGCAATGTGTCATGACATGCCCTAGGTTTGGGTGAATAGCAGAACTATGTGAACCCTTCTCGTTACTTAATCCTTCATTCCCTAACGTCATAGTTAAGATATTCAGGGTATGGATATAAGTCAAAACCCTATCTTAACTTTCTTGTCATATGTTCTTCAAAATATAATCTCAATAAGATGAATCTTATGAAACAGTTTCATAGTTCATCTATCATTCTGGCCAGAGATTCACATTGAGAGTTATCTTTGAGAAATGACCCTGACATTCTCTCTCTTATTAATGAGAGTAATGATTCCTTATTGACCACTCATATGTCTTCTGTTAGAGATATACCCTAAAACCAATCCTAAAGTGCATATCTATTTCATATTAGGATAATAAGGTATTACTTATCGTCTATATATATTCAATTATATGTACGATAATGTCCATGAATAAATGATAAGAGAAATATGTATCTCAAGTTTGTTGAGATATGAAGACTCATATTTCTCATACACATTTATTCTAAAAGTGTTCCTGCTCATAGGTTTATTAAAGAGGACATTTATTGAACCGACAAGAGTAGCACAGATTTAAACTAACTCCAATGGGAGGATAGGTAGTCTTTCCTATCAGTGTAGTGACACTTAGGTTAATCTGTGGGTGCATATTAGAGAATATGTACACTGAACATGATCTACTAGAATATTCCTATGGATATTAAGTTAAAGGAATATTCTTATGTTACGTCCATTTGGTAATCCTAAGACATGAGACACCATGGATGTCTTATGCCTGAGTTGTTAGGGTTTGATAGTGTTTTATACAGCCTTGATCTTAAGGTTGTAGTCGGCACTCATTGGCTCTAATAGGTCTTGCATGAAGGCATATGAGTGGTCAATAAGGAATCATCACTCTCAATGTGAATCTCTGGCCATAGTGATAGATGAAATATGAAAGGGTTTCATAGGGTTCATCTTATTGAGATTATAATTTGAA
>JAESVK010063013.1:38872-62452 GCA_017140935.1 Hamamelis virginiana
TGGGAGGATAATCGAGAACTAATAATAAAGTTTGGTCTAAATTTTATATGTATGTTTGATATATATATATTTGTGATGCATGTGATGTATGTCTATTTTAAATGAGACCATTTTACAAAACCCCTTTTAATTCAAAATTAAGTTGTAAGGAAGAGGCCTTGGGCTTTATCCTAGCCTCCCATCATTACATGATAGGTGGATTCTTATGGTGGATATGTTTGGCTGCAGATATGCTGGAACATGTTCATCCTGAGGGTTCATACTGTCTTGTTTTAATATTGGATATCATAAGGTGCGATAATGGTGTATCCCAAGAACCTATTATGTGAGGGTTACAACATTCAATTGACCATACTTATGTGAATGGTGGGTGTGACTTAACTAAATAGTACTATCCAAGAACCTATTATGTGAGGATACTACAATTTAGAGGCTAAAGGATGATTGGAATTTGCTTTAAGAAGCATTAGGATAAGAGTTATCCACTCATTAAGGGTTAGTATCCAAGAACCCATTATGTGAGGATTACTAATTTTTAATAGGACCCCAATCCCTACTATGGAAATTCAGATGATGAAATTCCCGAGTCTCATTTAAGGGAGTATGAGATTTGAATAAAATAGTGGGAGGTACCATAAAACTTAAAAACCAATAGGTATTTATGGTTTGAATAATATGAAATTTACTTTTATTATTTTCTGTTGTAGATGGCTCCATTAAACTCATTATCTGGAATCCTTGATGATAATCGTTTGACTAGTCCAAATTTCAATGATTGGGTTAGAAACCTGAAAATAATCTTAGCTGCTGATAAAATGAATATGTTATCAAATCTCCACGCCCCAATGCTTTACCTAAAGGGGCATCTGAAGAAGAGCAAGACACTTATAATAAGTGGCCTGAGGATGATGTGCAAGTCAGGTGCTACATGATGGCATCGATGACCAATGAGCTCCAAAGGCAACAAGAGGTCATAGACAGTGCATATGCGATCCTCAAGAATCTTAAGGAGTTGTATGAATCACAAAACAGAATTATAAGTTACAATGCTGTGGGTGATCTTTTCTCCGCTAAGATGGTAGAAGGGACATCAGTTAATGAGCACTGTCTCAAGATGATCCGGAACATCCACGCTCTTTATGAGTACAGATATTCTACTTCATTCACTTCCTTCAACCTTCAAACAATTCATCATGAACTTTCACATGATTGATGTGAATTATAAAGTTTCACTAACTGATTTGATGAATATGTTGAGTACTGCTGAGGAAACCTTGAAAAAGGATTCCAAAGGAAATGTTTTGGCTATGGATGGGGCATCAACTTCTAAACCCAAGCCCAAGGGCAAAGGTAATAAGAAGAAGAAATCCAATCTTAAGCCAAAAGGAGGAGTGAAGAAGAAGAATACAAAGGGAAAGTGTTTCCACTGTGGCAAGACAAGTCACTGGAAAAGAAATTGCAAGGAGTACCTGGCTTCGTTGAAGAATGGTTCTTCTGATGGTACTTCTTGTATATTATTTACTAATTAAGAATTATTATTGTTTTGCTTTCTGGTATGAGATACCTAACTATGTTTTTCTTATACAATGCGATTGTATGTAGGAGACAATGGGAAGCAAAAGGTAGAGTAGATATTCAGCTTTCAGTGTTTGGAAAGGATCAAGAGTTGCTGCCTTCAATACTATAGCTCAATTCTTGACTAGTTTATTTAGAATTTGATGAACTTTTAATTATTGCCAGTTTGTAATAAATACTTCTTTAGAAGTTTTTATTTAGTTTTGAATATTTCGATTATTTAAAACAGTTTATTTATAATATTGATTATTTGGATAATTTATGTCAATTATTTTAAAGTTCTAAATTCTTCATGAATGCTATTATATATATATATATATAATTCAACTTGGTAGGGTTATATTGATAAATGAATCTTGACACTTTGTCTAAATTCATTAATATAAACCAATATGAGGAGATTAAAAGGATAATGCATGAGATGTATAAACCTTATAATTTTGTATACTTCATATCAATTTTGAATATTTGAAAGTGTTCAAAGAATTCAAAACTGTGAATATTTGAAGAGTTCAAATTATTTATTTGGAGTAAAACTAAAAGAAAATATTGAGAATATTTTAGTTGAATCATTTATATAAAGAGGACCTTGAATATGTTAAACATTGTAGTTTAAAGAATTATTTTAAATATGAGATACTTGAAATAAATCTTAAAAGCTATGCTTTCTTTAATAAAGAGTTATTAGAAAGCAATGTTTCCATGATGGTTGAGAACCATTCTTTTATGAAACATTTTAAAGAATTTTATACTATTAAAGAGTTTAATAAATAAATACCTTGTTTCAAAAAGACTAGTGGGAGCAATAAAATCATCATTCATTCTCGGTTTTCTTTATTTAAGTACATAATTTAAATACTAAGTGTAGTATCATGAATTCCATAAAAGTTATAGGGATTCTAATCTCTCAAAAATGTTGATTTTATAAGGGATTATATATGAGTTTAATATTTGAGAAATATGGAACCTCATAAATGATTATGTACTTAATACCATTGATGCTACAAAAGTTGTAGGCAGATATTGAATTATTGAGAATAATGATCCTGAATAAAAGTGAGTATATTCTTAAGATAGTTAAGAATGTAATACTTATATGAATAAAGAAATCTATAAAGGATGTCATTTACAAGTTGCCTAAAAGAATGCCTAGTACATACTGTTCTCTACCAAGAACATAGGTCTCATTTAGTAGACATCAGAGTTGGCAGCAAAATTATAGTTTAATTACTATTATTAAAAATAATAAAGATGCAAAGTTTGTTTGCATAGGATCTCCATTGCCATAACTTCTCATGGGAGTTATAAGCCCTGTCTTTCGAAGACTAGTATAAGATACTATGGTGATTGGCTTTAGTGCAAGTGAGAGATTGTTAGAGGTATGCCCTAAAACCAATCCTAAAGAGCATATTCATTTTCATATTAATAGAAGAAGGTATTACTTATCGTTTATATATTCAATTATATATATGATAATGTCCATGAATAAATGATAAGAGAAATATGTATCTCAAGTTTGTTGAGATATGGAGACTCATATTTCTCATACACATTTATTCTAAAAGGGTTCCTGCTTATAGGTTTATTAAAAAGGACATTTATTAAACCGGCAAGAGTAGTTACAGATTTAAACTAACTCCAATGGGAGGATAGGTAGTCTTTCCTATCAATGTAGTGACACTTAGGTTAATCTGTGGTGCATATTAGAGAATATGTACACTGAACATGATCTGCTAGAATATTCCTATGGATATTAAGTCAAAGGAATATTCTTATGTTACGTCCATTTGGTAATCCTAAGACCTGAGGCACCATGGATGTCTTATGCCTGTGTTGTTAGAGTTTAAATAGTGTTTTATACAGCCTTGATTTTAAGGTTGTAGTCGGCACTCATTGCCTCTAATAGGTCTTGCATGAAGGCATATGAGTGGTTAATAAGGAATCATCACTCTCAGTGTTATGAGAAAGAATGTCAGGGTCAGTTCTCAAATATAACTCTCAATGTGAATCTCTGGCCAGAGTGATAGGTGAACTATGAAAGAGTTTCATAGGGTTCATCTTATTGAGATTATAATTTGAAGAACATATGACAAGAAAGTTAAGATAGGGTTTTGACTTATATCCATACCCTAAATATCTTAACTGAGACATTAGGGGATGAAGGATTAAGTAACAAGAAGAGTTCACATAGTTCTGCTATTCACCCAAACCTAGGGCATGTCATGACATATTGTTAGACGTCACTCATGACCGGTGAAAGCCTATTGATAAGTGTTATCAATGAGGGCATAATTGAAATAGTTCCAATTAAACCTTTAAATAGAAAGTTTCTATTTTAGGAGACATGGAGATGTCCCTAGTCACTGCTAGGTTGGGGTGAACCCAATGGGTCACACACAAACAAAGAGCATAAGAGAGTCTCTTGAATTAAAGAGAGAAGGGAATTTCCTAAAACTAATTCCATTAATAACCTTATATATTATTTGTCAATATATATAAGGAATTAAGTTATATATTAATTAGTAATATATAAAGGGAATTAAGTTACTTTTGGAAATAAGTATTAAATAGAAACCCTAGGGATTTTCTATAAATACTAGAGCTTGTGACATGCTAGCACTAAGCCTCCATCCTCACTTTAGAGAAAAAGTTTCTCTCCCTCTCTCAAGCTTGATTCTTTCATTGTTGAGAAGCTTCAAGGATTCAAGCGGTTTTGTGTTCGTGTGGACTTCATTGGAGACTTCATCCGTTTGAAGTTCGAGATCTACAATCGCAAATCGAAAGGCTAATCAAGTAAGTATCATTTATGTTTGATAAATATATATGCTTGTTATGTAAATCACATGCCCCTATGCTTGTACGATCAAAGGTTAAGATGTTTGATGATGGAATCAACTTTGTAAAAAAATTTATTTTGTCTTCCGCTGCGATTCCATGTATTTTGAACAATTCCTTTCAATGATATCCAATATTAAAATAAGACGAGAAAAATTCTTAGAATGGATCTGTTCCCGCATATCTGCAGCCAAACATAACCATCAAAGGAATTTTCTTATCTTATAATGGTGGGAGGCTAGGATAAGGCTTACACCTCTTCCTTACAACTTAAATTTTTAAAATTAAGGGTTTTACAAAAGGGTCTCATTTTTAACATTAAACATACATCACATGCATCACATATATATATCAAACATACATATAAAATTTAGACCAAGCTTTATTATTAGTTCTCGATTATCCTCCCACTGTCCTTATAGAGATTATGGTGGATTCATCTTGAACATATAATAAATTAGGTCAAGGCCCCTACAAAGCATACATCTCATATATTAAATGGACCTTGGATTGATTATGGACTTTTAGGGTGGGTTCAAACTTTGAGCCAAAAGATGAACCCTAGGTCTATAATGAGGGTTAGGTGATCGCAATTAAAACTATGTAACTATTACACCAAGACTAAAAGATTTTCGAAAAGTCTTGAAGTCCTTGCTAAGTCCTTCTTAAGTCCTTGTTTTTCCTCTTTGATTAAGACTCCACCATTCACCTCAAGTCCACCATGCTCCACCAAGTATCAAATATTACATTTAAAAATAAAAGAAAGAAGGGGATTAAGGAGATAGGGGATACATAGGGATTGAGAGGGAAAGAGGCATGCAAGCCCCAAATTAATTACATCACCAATATTTAAACTACTTAAATACAGTCCATTAAAATAAACCAAGCACATCCAACGTGGCCAATCACATCTTATTTAATTGGTCTTAAGTCCATAATCATCCAATCATATTTATACATTCACATTGCATAAATAAAAACAATAATAATAATAGAAAGGCAATGATGGCAATGACATTTAATTAATTAAAGTCAATGTTATTATTATTATCCCATAACAATAATAAAGTACCCTTTTAAATCTCATTTAAAATTAATCCCATCATATATCATATGATAATATTCCATCATATCTCATATGATGATGTTAGTGTCTCGCTTTAAGTAAAACTCCTAATTAACATAATTAGGGTTTTAAACAAATAGAATTTAATTTTGAGAAATTATTCTCACAATTCCCATCATGCATTTAACACTTTAATATGCATTATAGATTAATCAACATTAACCTACGATGAAAGAATTAAATAATAACTCAATATCAAAAATTCTAAAAGGAACACAAACCCAGTTTTTCACAAAACTAAGAATTAAGCTACTATTTTGGGACTAAACTTTCCTATATTAAAACAAACTTTTAAAATGTGAGAATACTCTATTTCACAAGAATTTTCAGTCATCTTTCAAATGGCATAGGTCTCGTTTAGTGATTCCAACGTTTGGTATCACTTTAAAGCACTTTGTGACACTAACTTCAAACCTTGGCAGAATCTGGAATTTGTTCACAAATGCATTTATTGGACATAACCTAAAGTGAACTAAGTCATGGAAACACTTCAATTCACTAGGTTTTTCAGTCCTCTAAATAATGGGAGGGGTCTCAAGACATGATTCCAACGTTTGGTATCAATTAGAGACATTTTACGATAGAGAGTCAGATTTTCCAGATTTGACTCTTAATTACAAAAAAATCTAGTGTGGCTATTCTAGGTCATTAAAAATCATGGGAACTCTTCCTAGACTTTGTTAAGACCTAATATTAATGAAGTCAATAGGTGGCATGCTTCAAAAATCCCAGAAAATATTTTTTATGGATTTTACAAAAGCATCATGGTTGCTGCCAAGAAAAACAGCAACCCAGTTTTCACTTTAAAACTATTTTAAAATTAATTCTATCAATATAAAATCATGCTAAAATGTTTTTGACATATTTATATATGATCTAGCAGCATCCCTAAATGTTTTTAAGCAATTAATAACAATAACTCATCATATGAATTGCACTATCTCTTAAGAACACCAAAAAGTGTTTTATAAAACAATTTTTCATATAACCTATTTGTTCTTCATTTTTAATTTCCAAAACAATGAAACCAATTTTTGAAAAACTTATAAACCATTTATAAAACATATGAAGAACTTATAGAATGAAAAATAAAATTAAAACAAAGGGCCATTAGGGTTCCAAACCCCATGGCCGTGAATAGCTAGTGAGAGAGAGAGAGTGTGAGTTAGGGTTTTAGGGTTAGGGTTAGGGTTTCCAAAACCTTTCCTAAACCAACCTTTTAGGGTTTCCATAAACACTAAAATTGCTGCAATATATCCTAAATCAAAGTCATTTAAAATAAGAAAGAATCAAATCAAAAATAAGAAACTTCAAATAACTTCAAAATAGAAATTAGGGATTTCAAGGATTTAATAATTAGGGATTCCTAATATAAATAAAGTAACCTACCTATTTTGTTTTAGGGTTTCTAAAACCTAAAACCAGCCACCATTAATGATGATTTCAAGAATTCAAAGAACCCTAAATCACCATTGTTAAACACATTAACATGAACTCCATTAAAACTTCAAGTTTAAACAATTTTAAACTAAACTATTTGCAATTATCAAGATTCAATATTTAAACTATTTAAAATTAATCAATCATAATGCAAATATATTCTAGGGTTACTAAACCCTAATAGCCGAATGCCATAGAGGGCAAAGCCCTCATGGCCAAATTCCGCATTGGGGTTTTCTCAAAATCCTAAAAGCCATTAAACTCAATTTTCACAAAACTCAAGCTATGTTCATATTTTCCCAAAAACAAGAACTTCATCCATATTCATTTAGGGTTTCAAAAACCCAAGATTTAATCATGTTTAATGATTATAGGGTTACCATAACCCAAATCTAAATAAAAACATAAAAGAATCATGTTAGGGTTCATAAACCCATGGAGGCCGTGAAGATGGAGAGAGGAGAGAGAAAGTGCCACATACCTTTTTGGGGATTTTGATCACATCAAAGTTTCATCATGTCAAGGGGACAAAACCCCAATCTTCAAATCACATGGAGATGAATCCTTGGTTGGTCCGAAATTGAGAGAGATAAGGAGAGAGAACCCAAAAACCTTTTAAGGGTTTTCATCAAAAACTCAAGAACAAAACAACCATAGGGTGCAAACCCATATTGCCGAATCCTATAGGGGGTTTGATCATTATTGAAGCTTCAATATTCCATGGAGAATAAACCCCAATAATCAAAACTCAAAAAGAACAATCCCTATAGGGTCCGAAATTTTGAGAGAGAAAGAGAGAGAAAACCCAAAAACTTTTTAAGGTTTTCATTAAACCTTTTAATCTCAAACACCAAAGGGGTTTATCCCCACATAGCCGAAACTTATAGGGGAAATCCCATGGAGGCCGTGACCTTGCTAGGGTTAGGTTCAAACCCTAGTTGCCATAAAACCCAAAACTCAAAGGATTCTAGGAGAACCCCATTGCCGAACTCACTATGGTTTCTAAAACCATTGTTAAATATGATTTTAATTAATTAAATCCATTGTACCATCATCAAAACTCATGGCCATGCTTGATTGGCTCTGATACCACTGAGAGGTATTATTCGAAATACATGGAATCGTAGCGGAAGAGAAAAACAAAAATTTTTACAAAGATGATTCCATCATCGAATATCCTAACCATGAATCCGAACAAGCAGAGGGACATGAGATTTACAAAACAAGCATAAATATTTATCAAACATAAATAAAACTTACTTGGTTAGCCTTTCGATTTGTGATTGAAGAATCCGAGCTTCAAATGGATGAAGCCTCCAACGGTATCCACACGAACACAAGACCTCTTGAATCCTTAGAGCTTCTCAACAATGGAAGAATCAAGCTTGGAGAGGGGAGAGAAACTTTTTCTATGATATGATGGGAGGCTTAGTGCTAGCATGTCTCATCCTCTAGTATTTATAGAAAACCCCTAGGGTTTCTATTTGATACTTATTTCCAAAAGTAACTTAATTCTCTTTATATATTAACAATTAATATATAACTTAATTCCTTAATTAATATATAATGTTATTAGTAGAATTAGTTTTAGGAAATTCCCTTCTCTCTTTAATTCAAGAGACTCACTTATGTTCTTTGTTTGTGTGTGACCCATTGGGTTCACCCCAACCTAGCAGTGACTAGGGACATCTCTATGTCTCCTAAAATAGAAACTTCTATTTTTAAGGTTTAATTGAAACAATTCCAATTATGCCCTCATTGATAACACTTATCAATAGGCTTTCACTGGTCATGAGTGACGTCTAGCAATGTGTCATGACATGCCCTAGGTTTGGGTGAATAACAGAACTATGTGAACCCTTCTCGTTACTTAATCCTTCATTCCCTAATGTCATAGTGAAGATATTCAGGGTATGGATATAAGTCAAAACTCTATCTTAACTTTCTTGTCATATGTTCTTCAAAATATAATCTCAATCAGATGAATCCTATGAAACACTTTCATAGTTCACCTATCACTCTGGCCAGAGATTCACATTGAGAGTTATCTTTGAGAACTGACCTTGACATTCTCTATCTTATTAATGAGAGTAATGATTCTTTATTGACCACTCATATGTTTTCATGCAAGACTTACTAGAGCCAATGAGTGCCGACTTCAACCTTAGGTTAAGGCTGTATATGACATTATCAAACCCTAACAATTCAGGCATAAAACATCTATGGTGTCTCAAGTCTTAGGATTACCAAGTAAATGGACGTAACATAAAAATATTCCTTTGACTTAATCTCCATAGGAATATTCTAGCAGATCATGTTCAGTGTACATATTCTCTAATATGCACCCACAGATTAACTTAAGTGTCATTACACTGATTGGAAAGACTACCTATCCTCCCATTGGAGTCAGTTTAAATTTGTGCTACTCTTGTCGGTTTAATAAATGTCCTGTTTAATAAACCTATGAGTAGGAACCCTATTTAGAATAAATGTATATGAGAAATATGAGTCTCCATATCCAACATCTTGAGATACATATTTCTCTTATCATTTATTCATGGACATTATCATATATATAATTGAATATATAAACGACAAGTAATACCTTCTTATCCTAATATGAAATAGATATGTGTTTTAGGATTGGTTTTAGGGCATACCTCTAACACCTCGCCATTTTGGTCCTATCACGAATGTAACAGAGGCAAAGAGCATAGCTGCTTCATCAAGACTTAGGCCAGTGCAACCTCCACCAGCTGCTAGTGGACCATCTTCTTCATCAGTTCCCCAGCCTGCAAGTTTATCTCCTCTGCGGAGAATAGAGCACAGAATAAAAGGGTGGTTCAAGTGTATTCTGGGGAAGTAGAAGCAAATTGACCATCGGTTGACCAAGCTTGAGAAAGAGGTGCACACTTTGAGAGGTGATCCATCCTCTGTTGATTCATCCCTTCCTAACTTGGAAGGGGATTCTGAGGAACTGGATGATTATGTTGATGAGGATGACCTGAGTTCAGAGGAAGAGGATGAAGAGGATTAGTTTGAGGCACTTAAGAGAACCTGGGTCTAGTTCATTCAGTAGTTAGTTATGTGTGTTTACTTTCAGTCTAGGTTTAGTTTGTTTTTAGTTTGTTTTCTGCAGGGTAGCATGAGGGTGGTGTTGGCAATAGGGTAGTGACCCAAACCAAGCCAAGCCAACACCCATTTTGTCTTTCTGAAGCCCCTTTGTGTAATCCATGGTCGTTTCAAGCCTAAAAGACCTATTTGATTTCATGAATGCTAGTGGTTTCTTTTTTAACATCGTGCAAGTTTGAATGTTTGAATTATGCTCTATTACTCTGTTTCATTCTTGATGATCGTGCTATTTGAGTACTTTATTCCTTTTATCCTCCATATCTGAGCATCTTTGTTGTATTGTTCTTGGATTTGGTGAAACTTCTTCTGGCAACTCTTCACACACATGGGAAAGATCCGTTCATACTAAGTTCAAACTTTTGCATTGTATTTGAAGTTCTAGTAGTATGCTCATGTATGTCATTTAAAGTGAATCATTTAGTTAAGTTGCTTGTTATGATTTCTTTTCGCTATTTCTTTTTAGTTCTTTCTTGTTCAAATCTTACTAGGGACTAGCAAGATACATGTTGGAGGGTGTGTTTAGCACATAAAACTCTTTTTTTTTTTTACCTTCATTTTCATGCTTTTGAGCCCTAGTTTGGTGTAGAACGGGTATTTTTGATTCTTTTGTTGTTTTTGTCCCCTTGCAGGTAATTTGGTGTTTTTCCAACATTGTTAACACGTTTGAATGATGTTTGAAGTCGCCGGTTGCCGTTTGAAGCCCTCGAGCATGTTTTTGTGCTCATGTGTGATGTTTATGCATGGTTCTCTCCCAAAGCCTACCCAAACTTTGTTTTCTCCTTCATCTCAGCTCAGAGAACTCTCCAACCCTCTTCCTAGGGTCATTCAATATTGCTCGAATGCTCGAATGCTCGAATGAAGCGGGGTTCGATGTTTGAGGGTTCGATCGCTCGAAATGCCTAAAATGGTGCAAAGTGGGCTGCTGCATAAAGAAGGACCGGTCCTAGCATTAGTGGTACCGGTCCTAGGTTTGTTTCAGCAGCTGGTTTGGTGGAAATCTCACATTTCACTTGGGTAATCTTGTCATTTCACCTCTAATTCGAGGGAGCCTCTCAAGGGAGTCTAAAAGGGACACTTAGCAGCTTGGAGGGGTGTCTTGATTGGTTTTCATTTGGTTCTAGGGTTTAGTTTAGGTTCAACTTAGTTTCCTTCTTGTTCTTGGATGTAATGTTGGTAGTTTAGGTTGGTTTTACTCTTTTCTTGTTGTTCTTGCTTTGTAACCCTAGTTTAGGTTGTTTTTATTCTCTTCAAGCTCATATTTGTAAGGTACATTGCAAGTTGATTGATTAAATAGATAGCATTTATTCCTCTTCAAGCATTTATTGTTCTTTTATGGTGTATTCTCCCTCTTTAATGGCTAGTTATACATTCAAGGGTGGTTCTATGGTGGAGTTCTTCTCCAAAACCCTAGGTAAATGTGTTTTCTCATCTTCAAAGCTTCAATGATAATGGAATGTTTCTTTTAATACTCTCTCATCTCTTGAAACCTTGTGAAGTCATATTCATGATCAAAATACGACCGGTAAGTTGTATTTTGCTAGTGAGCACATATGCACTCCACATGTTTGTGAAAATGTCAATGTGAGTGTTAAGCTACATTCCATCACTTGTTTTACCCTCATGATATTCTATTGTTAAATATTCCATTCAAAACCATAGTTCACATGGATTATTGAATGTGCATTGTTGAGAAACCATCTACTTTAGGTTAGAAAGGAATGAAACCATAGGACCATCCTCTTTTACTTACAAGTTTCACACAAACTCCTTGCCATTAACTTGGCACAAATCTTTCAACAACAAACCAAAAGCCATATTTTAAACTTGCTTTTGCATTCATTGGGTAGCATAACCTAAGAATCACTATAGCCTATTCCACTCCCTGTGGATATGACTTAGGTACTCCCTAGTTTCATTGCTTTATGACCATAGGACTCTTACGCTTGGGAATCTCATGCGCACACATCATTTTACGTTCAAGCAATGGGGATATCGAAATTAATATTTGGTAAAATTGAAATAGGAAATAAGTTCTAAACTTTTGCCTAAAACAATTTCTGGGTTACCAAATTTTGGGTTTTTATGAACAGCCCTTAAAGAGGCTTTCATGACCACTTTAGAGTTTTAATAACAACCTTATTAAGTCCCTAATACAGTGGTAACATGGGGCTAGTTAATTCAAAAACACTAAGTATTAAAATGATTACAATTTTCAACATATTGAAAAAATCCATAACATTTGATAATAGGCTAGTCAATCCCAAAAATCTTAATGTGACTATATATGATTGATTTTTCGTGAGAGAAAAACTCAAACATGATTAACAATCAATATATTAGTGAATTGAAGCATGGTGGCTCAATAAAATCATTCGAAAATATTTTTCAAGATTTATTTTTGAAAAACAGTGTTGCTGGAAAATCTGGGCAGCAACTATTTTCTACTTTTAAAAATTATTTGAGCCATCAAATCATCTCCAAAAAAACATGAAATTAAATATGCATGATGCTTATACAGTGTAGTAAATATCTATGATCATGGATCATCCAAAACCAGCCCCTATTTTTTCAGTTTTAACAAAACATGAAAACCCAGTTTTTGAAATAACCCAGTTTTTGAAAAAACTTAAATGGCCTACATTCCATCTATGTAGATTTCGGCCTCCTCATTTATTTTTGATTGTTTTGTTTCTTAAACACATATATTATATTGTTAAATCAAATATAAAACATTATAATCAAATATGTAATCAACTCTTGATTAAAACAAAAAGAAATAAATAGAATAGAGACGAAGAAACCAAAACCCTAGAGAAGCCATCCTTATGGCCGAACCTAGGGTTAGTTTTTGGGATTAAAACCCGAACCACTTTGGTTTAAAGAAGAATAATATACCATATTAACAGCTTATACAATGCCAAATCATAACCTGGCTCTGATACCACTGAAAGAATTCCATGAAATCATGCGGAATAAAACTTTTTCATGGAAGAGATGAACCAAAAATCCATGATTCATTGTATAGACTGAATATAAATCATAAAATTAATGTAAACACTTACATTGATGGCCTTTAGAGAGATTAAAAGAATGTAGAACAACCCTTAAGTTGAGAGCCTCCAAGATTGATCCACACAAGGTCAAGCCTCCAAGAGATTGAGAGAGAAAGTGAGAGTGAACTTCCTTGTGAGTGGCCGGCCCTCTCTTTGACTAAGTCATCCGTATGGAGTGCTAGCTCCTATTAGATGACTTGCCATCTCATTTCAAATTTGAAACAATTTCAAATTTCAAATTTCAAATTTCAACTAACTTGAAATTCTAATTAATTAATATTTGCTATTTTAATTAACTTGCCATCTCATGTTAATTTCAAATTTGAAATAGTTTCAAATTTCAATTAACTTGAAATTCTAATTAATTAATATTTGCATATTAATCTTTAAAATAATAACTCTTATTATTTCTCACTTGTAATTAACTCTTAATTATAATATTATTCTCTCTTCTCTTTTAAATGAAGTCTACACCTATATGTGTGTGACATTTTAGGTTCACAACAACCTAGTAATAGGAATTAGGATAATTAATTATCCTTCAAATAAAACAACTTTTATTTTAGGTTCAAAAATTAGAACTCTTCTAATTTTCCCTTCAAGAAATAATTCTTTTGGGCTTCTACTAATCCTGAGTGACATCTAGCAATATGTCAAGACACACCCTAGGTTGTATGAAGGTTTATCATTACACAGTGAACCCTTTAGTTACAATTAAGATACAATTCAATCTTTCCATCAAACAATGCCTCAGTTAAATTAGTTGGGCATGGTTAATATGTCAAAACCCTAATTTAACATCTTGTATGTAATTCTCAAAATATCAATTCAAACTTGGGATATTTAAGAAACACTTTTCTTATTCCCAACTGCTTTGGCCAAAGACTTCTATGAATTATATCTTTGAGAATAATAGAAGGCATTCCCTCTCTTTACTGAGAGTGATAGATTCCTTGTTGTACACTCATATGTCCCCATGATAGGTCTACTGTTAGAGGTATGCCCTAAAACCAATCCTAAAGGGCATATCAATTTCATATTATATTAATTTGAAGGTATAACTTGTCGTATATATTTAAATATATATGATAAGGTCCATCAATAAATGATAAGAGAAATATGTATCTCAAGTTGTTGAGATATGGAGACTCATATTTCTCATACACATTTATTCTAAAAAGAAGTTCCTGCTCATAGGTTTATTAAATTGGATATTTAATAAACCGTTAAGAGTAGCACATATTTAAACTGCCTCCAATGGGAGGATAGGTAGTTTTTCCTATCGGTGTTGTGAACCAGCCAACCTAGATCGGGAGGCCTCTCGTTCACTTTGGGGGGTGTTTTCTTGAGTGGATTATGGATGATATTTATCCGTCTCTATTTATCCTTCTCTATTATCCACGTTTATCCTTCTCTATTATCCACTCAAGATAGGGTTTTTGAAAAAGGATAAGAGTTTGTAAAAACTAGGAGTTGCCACCTTATTTTTAGGGAACAAGGAAACCACAAAAAGAGTTTTATTTTAAATAAAATGTAACGCCCCAACCTGACTATTATACAGACCATCCCGGGTAGGTCGACACGTGTCAAGATGAAGGTACAACCTGCACTGCTCATTCATATTTCCATACACAGGATAGAGAAAGGATAATTTATAACAACATGAAATGATATGTCCTAGTGCATACATGCCCAAGTACGAGTGATACAACCAGTAATGAGACAAAAGTACCAGGCTTAATGCCAACATCCCTGGCATATAGGCTAATAAGGAAATAAACTGATAGTTCGAAAGACAAATAATTCAAATGCAACTAGACTGCTCGATGTACGACTGCCCAGAACACTGCTAATCCCAATGCAACCTGGGTAGAGTTTCCTACCGTTGAATCTCTACCAAAAACCTGTAAACCTGCTGCATGAAACACAGCATGAGCATGGAATGCCCAATAGGAGTACAACCTCAACCAACAGTAATAATATTGATACAAGGAACATGATAAATAAAATAGTTTATATTCAGTTCAAAGTTCAATAACATAAATGGTGTGGGTTTAGATCTGTCATAAACGCAAGAAAATATCCATCAATTTTGAAGACCAGGCTCACAGAACGTATATCAGGACGTTGTTCTAGGCTAACAAGCCTCCGACACAACGACAGCCGAAACCGACCACTATGGGGTCTGACCTCTCGAGGATAACCGACCAGTTGCCTAAAACACATGGCCAACTGTCGAGCCACTACGGGGCTATGTACTTCGGGTCCGCACTAAGGCTCCACCCAGAACCATGGGCCCTTAAATAGTCTCCCTGTATACCAACCGAGCCTAAACCATGCATATCAGCAAGGGTTTATATAATTCCAAATCAATTTTCAAAGCGAGCAGGTAAAGCAATTCATATGTGGCATATAAGCATAATCAAACATCATTTCAAAACAGTTATAACACCATCCGAAAGCAGGAATGAAATAAGTAAATCCATATGCCAACATATAGGTTCATAAACAATTATAAAACACGCCACACCAATAGTTCATCAAGTATGTTCCATGTATCATGTCTATTTCATAAAACAGTTCAGCATAACATGCCATATAAAATCATATATTATCATCGTTAGAGAGGTTCAGTATCCTACCTTGACTGGGCAAATAACTCCTAGCAGTGTCTGGGTGTAATGCAAGCTAACTCGCAAAAGGATAATTACTGGGACTATCCTGATCTGAAACATTGACCAATAAAGATATGCATAAGTCCCTTCCTAATAAAATAAACCTAATATTTAGAAACTAGACTCCGAGAGCTTTCCGTACATATAAAGTACGCGAAAATCGGAGTTCATATGCAAAAGTTATGAAGGATTGAAGTTCGAAGTAAAAAAAAATTATAAAATAACCATTATTGATAATGGCAGGGGCATTATCGGAATTTTACTTATTAAGATAACCATTACCGAAATGGTCATCTTCCTCACGCCAATATCACCTGCAACAGACTTGTAAAAACTCTCTTTATACATTTTAAAATGTAAAACAACCTTAAGTAATCTCTTTAAAACCTTAAATCAATTGCTTAAAACTTTGATTCAATTGCAAGATTTACTGGACCAACTTTGATCAACTTTCAGAATCCATTTAAAAGCTCACATGGAGCTGCCATGGTTGCTGCATCACGGCCCCTTTAACCCAGCCCTTTAACAATTTAAAATAACCCTTTTGATTTACCAAAACATTTACAATGAGAATGAATTTAACCAAAATAAAATAGTTCAACCATGAACTGGCATTTACTTTAGAGTTTGAAGCCCACGATGAGCAGCCATGGCTGCTGCTCACGGCATCCCCCACACAGTCCATTAGATATTCACAATACTCCCTCTTAGCAGATGATTTTCTATATAAAAGATATAATCTTTTAAGAAAAGAATTAATCACATGCAGGGTGAAATGATTTTTATTTAACAAACAAAACTGAAAAATTTTAAAGCTTGAATCAAGGCAGCCATGGCTGCCGTGGGTTATCAACTCCATCACAGTCACTGTAAGCTTAAGATCAACCCATACTAGCAGCTCACAACTACAAGCAGACCCAAATCAGACTTGCTACGTTGTAGAAATTTAAAAAAAAATGGATCGCAGACATTTGGAAAATGACATGTAGGGGCCGAAACTCAACTCAAAAACAGAGGCTTCTTATATAAAGTTTTTAATCTTCAAAATTTTGAAAATCAACCCCATGCATGTGTGATTTGGGCTCTGGAACATCTCCACAAATGTGGATCCAACACATGCAGGCTTAAAACCATGATATTTACCGTTTGAAAAAATCAGTTTTGAATCAAAACCCATCATGATCCAAAAGATCAAGGTTCAGACTATGAAAACAGTTCATTTAAATTCATATGCATGCCAAAAGAACCCATAAATCCCAAATATACCTTGCATGCAAGATGGATCCCTTTTCAGATTCAACAAAACAGAAATTATATAAGAGATTTTTTTTTTGAAAGAAAAAGAGTTGAAATACTCAAGCATCAAGCCGAAGCTCACCTCTATTGGGAAGAGAGAAGCTTTTCAGGCAAGGGATTCCGGCAAGGAATCCGGCGAGGATCCGGCCAAATCTCCACCCCAGTTGCACACTCTCTCTCTCTCCCTTCTCTACACTCTCGGCTCTCTCTCTAAAGGCCCGAAAAGAACCAGCTGAAAGTGGGTTATGGGAGCTGCCAGCTTCAGGTTTATATAGAAGAAAGTGGGGACTGTTTTGCAATTTGAAATAATTCAATTTGTTGAATTTGCAAGGGCCCCCTTTTGCTTATATGAAACCTTTCAACTACCCTCAAAACTTTATATAATTTTAAAATTTGAAAGTTCTTGACTTATAAAATACCCCCAACTCTATTTAAAATAATAAAAGTAGAACAATAAAATTTTTAGGGTATTACAACATTACCCCCTTTTGAAAATTTCATCCTCGAAATTATAAAACAAAACTAACCATGAAATAAATACGGGTACTGCGCTCTCATAGACTCTTCCGATTCCCAAGTAGCTTCTTCAACGTCATGGTTCCTCCACAGAACCTTCACTTGCGGTATAACTTTATTTCTCAAGACCCGCTGTTGTCTATCTAGGATTTGCACTGGCACTTCTTTATACGAGCAATCACTATGGAGTTTTTCACCCGGCAGGGCAAGAAATTTAGAAGGATCATGCAAGCTCTTTCGAAGCATGGAAACATGAAACACATTATGCACCTTTGACATACTCGGGGGTAGGTCCAACCGATATGCCACATTCCCAACTTCTCTCACAATTTGAAAAGGACCAATAAATCTCGGTGCTAATTTGCTCATCTTTCCAAAACGTACAACACCCTTACGTGGAGAAGCTTTCAGATAAACATACTCACCCACTTCAAACTTCAAGTCCTTGTGACGTGCATCGTAATAGTTCTTCTGTCTGCTTTGGGCTGTCTTCAAACGATCACGAATGATTTGAATCTTTTCGGTGGTCTCTTTGATCTTCTCAGTAGCCTCTTGAATTTCTCTAGGTTCTCCAAATAGATGCTTCTCTCCAACTTCTGCCCAACAAACTGGTGACCTACAAGGACGCCCATAGAGAGCCTCAAAAGGTGCCATACCAATACTAGCCTGGTAGCTGTTATTATAAGCGAACTCTGCAAGTTTCACATATTTGATCCAGCTACCCTTAAAATCTAAAGCACAGGCACGAAGCATATCCTCCAGGATTAGAATGGTACGCTCAGACTGTCCATCGGTTTGTGGATGGTGCGCTGTACTCATAGTTAGCTGAGTTCCCAAAGCTCGATTCAAAGCTCCCCAAAAACGCGCAGTAAACCTTGCGTCTCTGTCTGAAACTATGGATACAGGCACACCGTGAAGACTGATGATTTCATTGATGTATAGTCTGCACAACGTACTCAATTTATCGGACTCTCTGATCGGTAGGAAATGAGCAGATTTTGTCAATCTGTCCACGATTACCCACACAGCATCACACCCATTCTCAGCTCTAGGTAATCCAGTTACAAAGTCCATTGCTATGTGCTCCCACTTCCATTCTGGAATAGGCAAAGGTTGGAGCAAACCAGATGGCCTCTGATGTTCGGCTTTAACTTGCCTACAAACTTCACAATGAGCCACAAACTCGGCTACATCTTTATTCAAACCTCTCCACCAGAAATTCCTTTTTAGGTCCCGATACATCTTTGTCGCACCAGGATGGATATAGAAACGCGAACGGTGAGCTTCGCTGAGAACATCAAATCGAATTTGCCCACGAGGGACAAATAATCTATTGTGAAAACGTAGCCCACCATCTGTGCTAGAAATTTTCCACCCTTCGGGCTCCTCACCCTGACCAATCTGAGCAATGAGTCTCATCACTTCCTCGTCTTGGGTCTGAGCTTCAATTACACGAGTATTCAACATCGGTTGTACCGCGAAGTTATACAAACGCCCTTGAATACCTTCACCAATATCATAAATCTCGTAGTCTTCAAGAACATTCCACATTGCCCATATATCCAAAGCCAAGCTGTATACACGGGGGTGAGACTTCCTGCTCAAGGCATCTACAACAACATTTTCCTTTCCCGGATGATATTTGAGCTCAAAGTCAAAGTCTTCCATATACTCCATCCATCGGCGCTGCCTCAAATTTAGGTTCTTCTGGGAAAAGATATATTTTAAGCTCTTATGATCAGTATAAACTTCAAAGTTTTCTCCATAAAGATACGACCTCCAAGTCTTTAGGGCGTGAACCACAGCAGCTACTTCCAAATCATGAGTGGGGTAATTGAGTTCATGAGGTTTTAGCTGACGAGAGCCATAAGCAATAACCTGTCCATTCTGCATCAGGACACAACCCAAACCCTGTCGAGATGCATCGCAATATACTGTATACCCCAATCCACTGACAGGACCCACCAAAATCGGTGCAGAAGTCAATCGAGTTTGCAGTTCACGAAAAGCTGCCTCGCAATTATTATCCCAAACAAATGCCACTCCCTTTCGGGTAAGCCTCGTTAAAGGAGCTGCTACTCTAGAGAAGTTCGCAATGAAGCGACGATAATATCTAGCAAGTCCAAGGAAGCTACGAATATCGGTGGCATTTTTGGGTCTTTCCCAGTTTAGCACAGCTTCCACCTTTGAGGGGTCGACAGATATGCCTTGCTGAGAAATCACGTGACCCAGAAATTTTACTTCAGTTAACCAGAATTCACATTTCTCCTTCTTTGCATAGAGATGATGATCTCGCAGGAGTTGTAATACCCTACGAAGATGAGAAGCATGCTCTCGCCTGGTCTTAGAATAGATAAGAATGTCGTCAATGAAAACTACAACAAACTTATCCAAATAAGGCCGAAACACTCTATTCATTAAGTCCATGAAAGCAGCAGGAGCATTTGTCAAGCCAAAGGGCATCACCAAGAATTCATACAACCCATAACGAGTACAGAACGAGGTCTTCGGAATATCTTCCTCTTTAACTCGAAGCTGGTAATAACCTGAGCGAAGATCAATCTTTGAGAAGTAGCAGGAACCCTTAAGCTGGTCAAACAACTCATCGATACGAGGTAAAGGATAGCGGTTCTTCACCGTTACCCTGTTCAGTTTCCGATAATCGATGCACAACCTCAACGAACCATCCTTCTTTTTCACGAACAAAACAGGTGAACTCCACGGTGAATGGCTTGCCCGGATGAATCCCTTGGCCTGTAATTCATTTAGTTATTCCCCAAGCACTTTCAATTCAGCGGGTGCCATCTTATAGGAGGGAAGATGGATAAGATCAGTGCCAGGGTAGACCTCTATAGAAAAGTCCACATCACGATGAGGTGGCAGACCAGGTAATTCATCTGGAAAAACATCAAGAAAATCCCTCACAACCGGCAATTGCTCAAAACAAGAGAATCACCTTCATCCAAATCCAGTGCCGCCAAAGCACTCACTAGTCCATTCACCTGAGCTCGCCAAAGGTCTTTCAGGGTTCGTGGGAACGGCACAGATCTACCCCGTTCACCCACAAAACAGACCTGACTTCCGTCTTCTAAAAATAATGTCACCTTTTTCCTAAAACAATCCACCATTGCTCTGTAGAAAGATAACCAATCCATCCCTAAGATTACGTCATACCCGTACAGAGGCATAACAATAAGATCAGCATACAATTCGCAACCATCTATCCAGATGATGCAGGATTTACACACAATTTCTGCCTTTACGTTTTCCCCAACCGGTGTAGCCACGTACACGGGAAAATCCAAGGAATCGAGCAAAAGCTCCAAGCGAAGTGCACAATCAAGGTTTATAAAAGAATGCGTGGATCCCGAGTCAAACAGTACTCGAATCCCAGAATTAAATAAAGAAAGCGTACCATCAACAACATCATTCGTCGAATCTGTGTTCGGAGGCACCATTGCATATACACGACCTGGAGTAGAACCTCGTCCTTCACCCCTACCCTGACGGTTCTGTGGCTGCCTGTTGGACGATGCTTGCTGTGACGACTGTGAGGATTGCGGCGGCTGCATAGGTCTGAAAGTCGGAGAAAAAGGGCGGAACTGAGTCTGTTGAAAGGGTTGTTGTTGTCTTTGTGGCTGTTGATATGGCGAGGATTGTTGTTGCTGCTGAGGCTGAAAAGACTGATATGGTCGATACTGAGGTGCCTGTGGAGGGGGTTGACTATCAGCATTGAGAGGACAATCACGACGGATGTGTCCCTCATTACCACAGGAGAAACAAACCAACCGCCCACTGGCATCAAATCCTCCGCCTCTACTTCCCGACTGTCCTGGGCGCTGATAGGGTGAACCACGAGCACGTCCTCCAGATGAACCCGTACTTCCACTACCACTACTACTGATACTTCCACCCCTGCTGCCACTGCGCCTTTGCGGACCATAACTGCCTCGACTAGATCCTGATGCCTGCCCAAATCCCTGGCCCTGAGCAGTGTTAGGAACAGCCGCATGTTCCTGGTACTGACTGGAAGATTGCCCTGGGCCTTGACTCACATTCTTCCCCGCATTCCTGCCAGACCTCTGCCCCTGTCACTGACTCCTGTTTCCCTGGCCTCTCCTCTGGAATACTCGCTGAATTTATGGGAACTCCCTTTCTACTACAAAGGCTCGTTCTACTACTGTCGATAACGTCGGAAGCCTCAACACATAAATCTGCTCTCTGATATCTGGCCTCAATCCTCTCTCAAACCTTCGGGCTTTTTCTTCTTCAGTGGTCATTACCCCCTTTACATATTTAGATAATTCTAAGAACTTTGCCTCATATTCAAGGACAGACATATCTCGTTGAACCAGCCTCATGAATTCGTCTGCTTTAGCCTGTTGGTAAATTTCCCGAATATACATGTCCTTGAATTTCTTCTTGAAAATGTCCCAAGTCATCTCATCAATGTTTGAATCTGGTTCATTACAAATAGCGGTCCACCAGTCGTTAGCTTTTTCACGGAGACCACTAGCAGCAAATCGAACTCTGCATTCAGCTGGAGTACCAATAATCTCGAAAAACTGTTGAATCTCGTCAAGCCATCGTTCAGCTATCGTAGGATCAGGTCCTCCGTGGAAATTCGGGGGATTCATCCTCGTGAAATCCCTCCATGCAGTAGACCTGGTCTCATCTGTTGGAGATGTAGCACCACGGCCACGACCGCGACCAGTAAACCCTCGTAATAAAGAAGTCATCTCCCTAAGTAAGCTCCGAACGTCTCCACTACCTTCTTCCGGAGCAGGTTGAGGAGGATTTGAAGGTTCCCCAGTTTCTCGAGCACTCCGTGTAGTCCTTCGATTCGACATTCTATAAATCAAAGCACAAACTATTAAATAAACCGTTAGAGCGGATTCTTCCCAAACCATCCTATCGTGTACTACCCAAACTGTTCAATATGATGCATGCACTATTATAACTTCTTAACCTTCACTAGACTTTACATGCAATGCATGAATTTCCCCTTTATGGATCTACTAATGAGCTCTGATACCATTTTGTAACGCCCCAACCTGACTATTATACCGACCATCCCGGATAGGTCGACACGTGTCAAGATGAAGGTACAACCTGCACTGCTCATTCATATTTTCACACACAGGATAGAGAAAGGATAATTTATAACAACATGAAATGATATGTCCTAGTGCATACATGCCCAAGTACGAGTGATACAACCAATAATGAGACAAAAGTACCAGGCTTAATGCCAACATCCCTGGCATATAGGCTAATAAGGAAATAAACTGATAGTTCCAAAGACAAATAATTCAAATGCAACTAGACTGCTCGATGCACGACTGCCCAGAACACTGCTAATCCCAATGCAACCTGGGTAGAGTTTCCTACCGTTGAATCTCTACCAAAAACCTGTAAACCTGCTGCATGAAACACAACATGAGCATGGAATGCCCAATATGAGTACAACCTTAACCAACAGTAATAATATTGATACAAGGAACATGACAAATAAAATAGTTTATATTCAGTTCAAAGTTCAATAACATAAATGGTGTGGGTTTAGATCTGTCATAAGCGCAAGAAAATATCCATCAATTTCGAAGACCAGGCTCACAGAACGTATATCAGGACGTTGTTCTAGGCTAACAAGCCTCCGGTACAACGACAGCCGAAACCGACCACTACGGGGTCTGACCTCTCGAGGATAACCGACCAGTTGCCTAAAACACATGGCCAACTGTCGAGCCACTACGGGGCTATGTACTTCGGGTCCGCACTAAGGCTCTACCCAGGACCATGGGCCCTTAAATAGTCTCCCTGTATACCAACCGAGCCTAAACCATGCATATCAGCAAGGGTTTATATAATTCCAAATCAATTTTCAAAGCGAGCAGGTAAAGCAATTCATATGTGGCATATAAGCATAATC
>JAESVK010063025.1:0-11307 GCA_017140935.1 Hamamelis virginiana
GAAACATGATTCCCCGTCATAGATAGCAGGAACTATGCATTTCCTTGTCTTAATGCATTTTAAAATTCATTTTCTCAGTCCCAAATTTGGTCATAGAGTAGGGCAGGCTCGTTGTCTTAAATTTTTACATCTTCGTTGTCTTAATCCATTTTGAAGTTCACCTTTTCAGTCCTGGATTTGGTCATTAGCAAGGTAAGCACCATTGTGTATGGTTGGATCATGTTATAAAATGTATTCATGCTCTCTGTGTCCTGTGACCTCTTGGGAGACATGGGACTGATATTTTGGATGATCTATATGAATGTTGTCACAATTAGTTTACTTGTTAAGACATGATTCTTGGGCATAGTTAGCTAGAAGTTGTCTAGCTCTAGAATGTCATTCTTGGGCATGGTTAGCTGAAAGTTGTCTAGCTCTAGAATGTCGGCAATTGTTCTCTTTAGGTTACCACCCGATCACAAATTACCTTTGGCGTAACTTCACCTTAGTTTCTATCTTTTTTTTTTTTTTCTTGAAGGACCTCTGCATGTCCTAGTTCTTTAAAATTTTCCTGTACTTTGCCTTTTGGAGAGTCTTAGGGAGTTCAGGATTCCACACTTAGTGGGTTCTCACATTTAACAGGTAGTGTACCACTATAGCATGTACTTCTATTGCTGCATAGTTTAGAAAGTGATGTTCTTTTTTTTTTTTTCTTGTAACTAGCCTTCTTGTCTGTCTAATGGTGTGTTTTTATATCACATCAGAATGAAACTCAATTTCAACTAGCGTATTGTAACTGACGAAGTAAAATAAAATGGAGATCAATTCTTGAAGGGAGAGCTGATCTCATTTGATCAAAGTCCTCAGAGCTCACCTCTCAAGGTATTGGAGGTTCAGATCTTGGACCACAGTTTATTGCAGAGGCATTGGCTCTTGATACTCCTCTCTCAATGTATCAGTCTTCTCGTACTATCACTTCTCAACAATGCATAATACTAATAACATATTGCTAAAATGCTAACATATATAATTCAAAAGTTCACCAACACATCAAGTTTGAAATTTCAATGCTATGAACTATGGAGCACTATGGCATAATCATATACCAATAATCCAATATAACATATCAATTCACATCATAAAGGATATTCACATTTCAACAAGTTTTAATATATTAACCAAATTCTTCAAAGATTAAGTTATAAAACTTCAAAAACAATAAAAAGAATGAAATTGTTTTGAAAAGATTATAAATTTATAATAACATACCTTACTAATGCTTTAAACTTTGAACTTCGAAGCCCACTCTTTAGAAATTTCGAACCTTCCAAGCTCCAAACCTTTTAATCTATGCTCTCATCAATGTTAAACCTGTAAAATATAAAGTATAAAGTATAAACATTAAATTCAAAGCCCCATAAGCCTACAAGAAATAAGAAATAAAGAGAAAACAAAAAAAAAAACAAAAAAACAAAAACACAAAAACAAAAACAAAAACAAACAAACAATAAGAAAGGCTAAAGCCTTAAACCATGTTTATCAATCTCTTCCCCCATTGCGTTCCCTCTTCCAAGTCCCAACAAGCAACAACATCCTAACAGTGGCCACTGTTCTGATGTCATCACACTGAACACAGACCACCAACATCCTAAAGGGCTCTTTAGATTTGGGACAAACCCAAAAAATACACAAACAAAATTACAAATGGCTCTTCGAATCATGAATTTTAAGTTTTTTGACAAAATATACATAACATTTATTTGATTATTTCTGTTGTCGCAAGTCAACTTTTCCAGTTTTCCTTTTATTTTTTTATCATAAAACTTAAACCATGGTCGGAGAACAATCGGGATTCAAGAAATATTGCTAACTTACCGGTGGGGGTTGCCGTCGCCCGTCGTGCGTCGTGCGTGAGGCTGTGAAGTCTGTGAGATCGTCGACCGCGATGCCGGAGACCGTGAGATCGTTGACCAGAAACTCCGTGAGGGCGCCGGAGGGCAGCTCAATGCTCACCACTCACCAGCCACATCGAGTCACACAGTCACAGTCACACAGTCACACAGTCACAGTCACACAGTCGCACAGTCGCACAGTCGCCTGAACAAGTAAAGGCCAAAAGGTATTAGGGATTTAGGGGAAATTGGGGATGGAAGGATGAAGGAATCGGGGATGAGAGTTTTTAGGTTTTAAGTATATTTACATTTTTAACCCTCTATGCTTAATAGTTTATAAAAAAAAGTCGGGGCATTTGTATCTTTTTCACCGAAATTTCATTTTAAAAAAAAAAAACCGGCCGGTTCACTGTTAAACCCAATAAAACCGGAAAACTGGTGGTTTAACCGCCGGGTCAACCGGTTTTCACTAAATATACCAGTTTTTATATTGGCTGGGTTTGGGGGGTCAATCCAACAGGCCAGAGGCCCGGTTCCCGGTTTCAGTTCAACCAGTTGAACCGGCCGGTCCGATCCGGGTTTAATAACACTGTCAAAATAGTAAATGAGGATCAATCCCAACTAATTCGGATGAGGCTTTTAACGGCGAGGATCAATCCTAATTGAATTCGGACAGGTTCTGAATCAATTCTAATTTAATTCTAATTGAACCGGATTGGATTATAAAAGAAAAATTAAATAAAATTTAAAAAAAAATCCTTAATACTCAATTCAATTATAGCTATATAAGGACTTGATTTTTTTCATGTTATATATATCAAAGTTGCTAATATCAGATACACCTGATACAAGATGCATCAAGTGCTCTCTTGTAGAGCCATTTGCAGAGAAAATTTTGGAAAACTAACCGTTGGATTAGATATTCCTATCATTTATACCATGTCTGTCAAAAATCATAGTGATCCAACTATTGGTTTTTGAAAATATGAACTAAAACCCGGCAACTCGTTTCACTGCCTACCCGCTACCTTTTAATCCTAAAATCATAATTAATAGACTTTCTCCGACAGTCCCTCTCCAGCATGGAAGCAGTCTCGCCGGCGGTCACATAAGCTTCAGTTGAGATAAATAAATAAAAATGTCGTCCTTTTTTTTTTTATATTCAAAACCCTAACAAATTTTGTTTAAAAACCTAAACGATTTGTGTGCTTGTGAAAGGTTCTAGATCTCACCCTCCTCTCTCTCATGCGGCCTCTCTCCCGCGTGGAAGGGCTAGGTAAGCTTCAGTTGAGATATAAAAAAATGTTTTTTTTTTCCAAACCCTAACAAATCACGGATCAAAAATGTCCTCTCCGTCAAGCTCTCTCTGGCAACACTGATCATGTCTTCTATCTCGCGAATTTTGTCCAATAAATCAGGTATGCGGAGATCTGCTGTATTGTTTTTTTTTTTTTTTAATAAACTATATTTGTTAGGGTTTGAAAAAAAAAAGAATAAGAAGAAGAGTAACAGATTCTTACCTGCCCGCCGGTGAGCAAGAGTGCTTCCATGCCGGAGAGAGACCGCCAGAAAGAGAATGGAGGGTGAGATGTTAGGGTTAGGGTTGAGATTTGAGAGAGAGAGAGTTACAATTTAGGAGAGAGATAGGGAGTCGATTTGAGCGAGGATGAAAAAGGCGACGGAAAGTGTCTTACCAGTTTCGAATTAGGGTGTTCAAAAAACCAACCAAACCAGAAAATCAAACCAAAACAAACCAAAAGACTAGTCGGATTTTTTTAAATTTTGGTTTGGATTGTTTTGATTTTTTTTATTTTTTCACTGATTTGGTTTGGTCCCAAATATAGGCAATTTCCAAACCATTATAAACCGACCAAATCAGTATAATATAATATATACACTGATTTGGTTTGGTCCCAGTAGAGCAAGGGCTTTGTATTCCTACAATAGATTTAGGGGTTTGAGTGTAGAATTTTATGATGTTGTAGGTCTAAAATATGATTGCAGTCACTTCCACTAAGATGAATCAAAAACCCATCAATTGAATAGACAGCATAGATTATGCTACATGCTAAGAATTATTATTATTAAACTAAATATAAACTTATTTTGATGCAAAGCCATTTTTTATCTAATCAACATTAGCAGAGAACATTAAACATTTGTTGAGATCTATAAGTTGTTAAATTTCAAATAAACTATTTGCTGTGTTATAAAAACAAAAAGTTACATGAAAATAAAAAAGCAAAAAAAAGTTTAACCGGTATGATTATAGACATATCCAACAAAAAAGTAAAGTGCCACACTATTCAAGAAGTTAACTGTAAATGTTGTCCAGACAACATATGAAACTTAAGGAAAGGAATATCATTTTCTCTAGAACCTGAATTAAGCTCAAATATGCATTTATCACCAAAGCGGAGATTATTTGCTTGATAAAAATTTAGCCAACCCTTTTTGAGTTTGATCCTCCTAGAACCATTTGTATACTTTGTTCCTCTATCAAGCTAGAATGTCCAAACTTTCTAAGATAAATCTTCTACTAAATTTGTTTCCACCATATCAAGAGCGGCCAAATGAACAAATTCTATTGGAATGTGCTGCAACAGAAATTAATAAAAAGAATGAACATTTTAAGCCGAAAATATCTTAGTAAAAAAAGGAAATGACAAATGATTATTTAATTTAATTAATAAAGAAAGAAATAAAAGATGAATAAACCATGTAAGGTTTTTTGAGGTGAATATTTGAAGCATTGAGAATGACATCAAAATGAGGGCCAATAGCTGAAGAACACTTTCTTGGTTCAAGTATTTTTTGTCCTATAAAAAAACAATCAACCTAATGCTAATTAATAAAAGCAAAATATTAATAACCACAATGAACTTATGAAAATCTTAATGATTATATTAAAGAGTGATCATAATTAGTGTTGATAGTTTTTAGATTTGGACCTGAAAAACATTCTCCCTATTGAAGTATTTTTTGTCCTACCAAAAAAAAAAAAGAGTAATTTTAGTGCTAATTAATAAGAACAAAATATTTATAGTCATAGTCATCAACTTATAAAAATTTGAATGAGTCATAGTCATCTTTCTTGCTTCCATTATTGTTTGTTTCTCAGTTTTGGTTGGGTCCTTTGGAGGACCACTTGCATTGAGTGCATCAAGCATTGCATTGAAAGGCTCATGGAGCCGCAAGGGTTGGAAAACACAGCTACATTAAGGTAGGGATAAGTAATATTTTTACCATTGGTAATGATCTATCTATTTTACAACTGTTATGAGAACAGTGTGTATTTCTAAATACTTATTGAACCTTATGATTTATTAATGGCTGCGAACCTTAATCCTTGTTTTATTTTGTTATGAGAATGATATGAATGTTTCAGAACCTTATTTTATATTGACTTGTCGACTAGATACATGGAATACACTTGTTTATGAATTGTAAAACTTGTATGACATGTTTATCAAATTTATGAAAGGTTTTCCATAGAAATGCTTTACAAATGGTGTACTGTTTTCCATAGAAATGCTTTACAAATGGTGAGCTAAAGGTTTGTTAGCCTAGAATCAACAACCATATAATATAATTCAGTCCAAGATTGGATATGCTAGGGACCTAGCAAAGTGACGCATATGTCAATCTGGCCGAACTTCGTACCAATGGGTATACTATGGACCTACGCGTGATTGGGCATGCCATGGACCCTGCGAGATGACGTATAGTGCCATGCTATGGATTAGGACGTTAGTTGGCTATTGTCCACATGCGACGGAATATTCCGCATGCGAGACATATGCCTGGTTACTGGTTACTGATGTGGTTACCGGAGGATATGGTTTTCACTGAATGTCCACACCGCTTTTAAATACTGTTTACGAACTGATTTATTTAAAACCTCTGAACTTTGGAAATATGAACTTTTATGAATATTCTACGTATTAAAAATGCTATTATTAATGTGTAGAGGTTATATTATCCCTGCTGAGCAAATTGACGCTCACCCCTGCTTTTATGTAGCAGATTTCAGGTTGACTCGGGGTATATGTTTGGTTTGCATAATTCGCTGCTTTGGAAGTGATGGATAGCTTCATAGTTGTTTCCTGCCTTGGTCTTATATATTTCATGAGATATGTATTAGGTATCATTCATTCTTTGAGAATAGTTTTGATTTTTGATTCAGCCTATATATGCCAGGGATGTTGGCATTATTATTTGATTTTCCATTTGTATTATATTTGACGTTTGGGACATAATGTATGATCATGGCATTTCATTTTGTTATATATACTCGTTTCTTATATATCATGAGGAAATACGAATGAGCAGAACATGTTGTATCTCTACCTTGACACGTGTCGACCTATCCGGAAGGGTCGGTATGGATGTTAAGTTGGGTCGTTACAAAATGGTATCAGAGCTCATTAGTAGATCCAAATGGGGATTCATGCATTACATGTAGTGGTTAGGTGAGACCCTAAATGTAGTACATGCATCATACCTGTGTGTTGATAAGACATGTTAGGATGGATTGAGTTATTCATTGATTTTCACGATTTTTGAGTGTGCTTGTGGCGTACTGATTGCACCATAATATTGCATACTTTCATTGCATTATTCCCATCATTTTGTACATACTTGAGCCATTTATTCTTGTAAATAGGTGCGTGTGACTCTTTTGATGTTTTTGAGCCCTTGCAGGTTGAATGCGTTAAAAAGGATGCTTTTTGCATGCAAAGTGAGAGCTTGGAGTCAAGCCTTGGAAGTCTTCAAAGGTCTTGGGACTTATAGAACATACTTCTAAGTGTGTCTAGATGCCACATATCAAATTTCAAAGCTAAATGCCAAGTGGTTTGGGAGATATGGGCAAACGAAGTCATGAAGTGCAAAAAGCGACCAATCTGGACATTTTGGAAAACCTGTTTCTCTCCAGATTGAATTGGACAATGAGACCACCATGGTTGGAAAGAAGACTTCTCAAGCTTCGCTTGCATATAAAGAATGTCCAAATCCGACTTCGGACGAGAGAGATATGACCATTTGAAGTCGGAGGCTTTCGCAAGGCAAAATAGAGCAGTTTTGGCTTTTCAGCAGGGGGGTACCGGTCCCTCCTAGAGGGGTACCGGTCCCCATGTTGCAGAAGTGAAAGGGTACCGGTCCCTCCTAGAGGGGTACCGGTCCCTATGTGCGGGAAATCCCCCGGGTTGCTTGAAATTTGCCCATTTTGTAAGGGCATTCTTGTCTTTTGGTCCCCATGTTTTGTAGCCCTAATGGGGGGTATTTAAACTCTTTTGGCAGCTGGTTTGCCCCCCTCTCCACCTTTCTCACTTAGTTTTTAGGGCTCTCTTAGGTTAGTTTAGTTTTTCTCTTAGTTTAGGTTAGGATTAGTTTAGTATAGGTTAGTTTGGTGTTCTTGTTTTCATCTATGGTTTGTAATCTTTGTTGTTCTTTATTTGTAGCTTGTTAAACTTTGTATTTTCATTCTTAAGTAATATAAATAGCTTTCAATTCAAGTTTCTTTCATTTTTCATCTTCCATGGCTAGCTAAACATCAAGAAGGTGAGTTCTATGGTGGATTTCCTCTCCAAACCCTAGGTAAATGGTATTTTCTCATGTCTTGAACCTTTAATGTTTATGGAATGATGTTTGATCCTCTCTTATCTTGTGAACACTTGTGGTGTCATATTCATGATCATTATATGACTTGTTATGTTTGGTTCTTGAGCACATATGCATGCCACATGTTTGTTAAAATGCCTCATCATCTTTTGAACCCTTGTAGTATCATATTCATGGCCATTGCATGACTTGTTATGTTTGGTTATTGAGCACATATGCATGCCACATGTTTGCTAAAATGTCAAAGAGAGTGTTAGGTTTTATTCCACCATTTTGGGTTACTCAATTGAGTTTTTATTGCTAAATCTTCCATCAAAGACCATTCTTCAATGGATCCTAGATGAGTTTTCCTTTCAAAATGCATTTAAAGTTAAATCCTCCATCAAAGACCATTCTTCAATGGATCCTAGATGAGAAATCATTATGAGAAATACATGTACCAAAGGTTTGGAAGAAATGAACCCATAGAATTCATCTTACTTAACTTAATTAGTTTTCTTTTATAATTTGTCATCATTTTAGTATAAACAAAACAATCAACAATCAACCCCCATGATTTTACACTTTCTTTTACATTCTTTGGTTTGCAACACATAAGGATCATTTAGACCTGTTCCACTCCCTGTGGAGATGACCTAGGGACTCCCTAGTATTTATTGCTTGACGACCGGTGGATTCCTACGCTTGGGATTCTATTGCGCACCTCATTTTGTGACTCTTATAGAATGTCGGCACAAGAAGGTGGTGGACCTTCTCAATCTTCTTCGCCTCCATCGGATGGTGAAGTACATCGGTTGCTACAGGATATGGCTGCACTACTACAACAACAATCAGAAACCATTCAACAAACTGCTGATCACTTTTCTACCACGACGATTGACGAGACTAGGGTTACTACTTATGGAAATTTTCGACAGCTTAACCCACCAGCTTTTTGTGGAGGCTCAAATTTCATTGAGCAAGGAGATGGCTTATTGAGATTTATGAGCTTTTAGAAAGGGCTAATGTGCCAGTGGAGCAACGAGTTGACCTTGCATCTTCCCAATTCCAAGGCGGGGCTCATACTTGGTGGCAAGTTGTTCTTTCCAATCAGGCGATTGAAAATATATCTTGGGAAAGGTTCTATGGATTATTTCAAGGGACGTTTTATTTGGGCACGTACCCTTTCACTCGACCTCCGTGGAATGAGCAAGGATTGAGGGGACGAAGATCAACAAGTCTGCGCATAACTCGAAATCGTAGGGGAAATAGTGTGGATAGCAGTGTTAGTGGAAGTTCAAACTCATCCGGTAGGATGCAAAGGAGTTCCCCTTATGTACGTGTTTCGTGACCTGAAAGAGGCGGTGGTGTGAATGCTGAGGGATTATTCGTGTGCTTTAGGTGCGGTCAATCTCGACATATCTGTCGAACGTGTCCTTTCCGTTGAAGTCGGCTTGTTTCTGTTTTGTTGTGTGAAATCTGAATCCGGAACTATGATTTTAGTTGCTCTTTTATCGCTTGGACCTTATTTAATTTTTAGTAGAAACTTGTGTTTTTAGAATTAGATTAATTAAATGCCTTAACCTGTGATGTTTTGAATTTGTATGATTCGATTTTGTATAATGTTTTAGGATTTGTTTGAAACTTGTTAACTTGTGATGCTAATTTAGATATGTCAGTCCCGTTTCTTGAAATATGGTGAGTGTTTTGGGAGTACTTGTAGGTTCATTCATTATGAGACTAAAGGTGTGGTTGAATAATTTAAAATTCATAGAATTTTCTTCTTGTAATGAAAAGAATTTGAAGGCGACATGTAGTTGTCTAATGAAACGAGTTTCCGTTTTGATGAAAATATTTTGAAGATCCATTTGAAATTTTAATTATCTTTTGAGTCGGGTGCTTGACGTAAAAAGGGTTTTATATTGTTTTCTTTGGAAATTATAATCATGGAATTTAAAGAGTAAAATTATTTTCCTGTAATTGCAATATGAACCATGATTATAAAAAAAAAAAAAAAAAAAAAAAAAAAAAAAAAAAAATTAGTATTTTGTTTTAACGCAAGTCCTAATCTATGCGAATTTGTTTTCTCTTGATATTTGAATGTTTTTCATTTGATTTTGTCTTGTGAGATTTTAAATTTTGAAGGATGACTATTTTATAAACGATTTTGTAGCTCAAGCATGAAGAATGCTTGGTTGAAAATCCCGAAAGTGTTTTCTTACTTGGTAAACGACGAATTATTTTGTGTCAAAGTGAACCTGGATTGTTTTAATTTTTGGTGCATGTATTACTCTCAGTTTTGATTGTAGCGAGAATATGAATTTAATCTTTCTAAAAACCGTTATTACTATCATTGCTCCTTTTGCGTAAAGTTAAGTTTCGGTGTTTAATTTGAGATTTTGATGAAAGGTTTTAACTGGGATTTCTGACTCTTATGCCAGGGGATTTGAGTTTCTTTGGTTTGGTTTTGAATTTGAATAAGTCATTTTCAAAACTTATGTAATTTATGTTTTGGAAGCTTACACGTGGTTTTAAGGAATACTTGGGTCCTAAATTTTGGTTTTGATAAATCATAAAATAAAATAAAATAAAAATTTCATACTTCTTAATCCTTATCTTAAAGTATTGATGATGAAAATCAGGGTTGATTTAACTTGCCTGTGAATGTTTTGAAGTCTAAAATATGGATTTAAGGATTGGTTGTGTTTTGAAAAAGTTATATGAGATTTGAAACTATTTCAGTCGCAATATTTATGCAAAAACGGCCTCCTATTGATAGCGCAACCCAGCCCTATCGGTGGGGATGTGCAATCTTCGAATTTCAGCAAACCTCTTCTTGTTTCTTTTTCTCTTTAAAACCTTTGTATGCGAACTTCGTCGTGAGCAGTCTTGGTTGGCAATTTGTTTTATCTTTGAATCATGAAATCGTTAAAGTATTGAAGCTTCTACGGGAGCAGGACGCCCTTTTGTTTAACTTGGGATGACATCATCGATATATCGTCGGGTTATGCAATTTGATTTTTGCTTCAAATATTCAAAAGGGGGTACTAGTGAAGATTGAAACAGAAGAAGTACCTTACGGAGGGATCGATCGGGTCTGAGATAGTGCGCTTAAAAACAGTTCGCAAGGTGATACCTCAGCATGATTGGACAATTTGATGCATTCTTGGGATCGAGGCAAGAGTTGTGGTTTGTTGCAAATGTTAGCTTTCCACCTTCATTGAGGTTTGGCATCTTCGGTTTTTGGAGTAAGGAAAGTTTCGTTTAAAGCATTTCAACCAATGGAGTTTCAATGCAAAAGATTGGGGCTCAGTGGTTTCTTAGTCAGACAGACATTCAGAGTTTATTTCTTATGCGTAATATCTTTTTGAAGAATTTATTTCAGTGCCAGGTGAAGTTTCGTCAGATCTTCCAGTGAGGTGTGTGAGTTTATAACAGCATTTGACAAGGCTCAAGAGGATAATGTAAAGAATCGGATCATGATATGTTTAAGGTATTGGAGTTAGGAAGAAAAGAGTGTCATACGAATTGAAGTTAGACGTGTGAGTGTTAATAATATGCCCTAATAGCCAATCTTACTGGTGTAATTTAGGACATAAAGTTGATTCATGTATTATTATTATTCATTAATAATATGAGCTTTTGATTATCATGTATTCTTCTGTTATTATATTCATGATAAGTCCTTAGAAGGAATGTAAATATAAGATCTCAAGAGTTGAGATTAGGAGACTTATATTGTTAAAGATTTCTTTCTTAGATATTCCTAGTCATAGGATTATTTATTAGGCATTAATAATCCGGATAGACTAGCACAGGTTATGTCTGCTCAGTA
>JAESVK010063028.1:0-11702 GCA_017140935.1 Hamamelis virginiana
TTTAGAATCAATTCAAGCGGAAAGAATATTATCAATTAAAATGGTTGGTGGTAACTGCTCCGATTGGGTCGAAGCGAAAACAAAGTGATTTTAATAAAGCTTAGTAAAAATGCAGTTAAGTTGGTGGATTGAGCGGAACTTGGGTGAGAAGCCCATTGAATATCAATTAAACAATTTATGTTTATAAAATCCACCCTATAGTAATTATGTATGGTGGTTCTTCCAACTACAAGAAGGAAGTCCCAAAAAGATTATGAATACAGGACCGGCAAGTTTATCCCCGAAAAGAATGGAATATCGCTATCCACCTTAAATGAGGAATAAAGCATGCTGGTTTGTATTCATACCAATAAGAACCATTGCATAATTATATAATTGCAATCACAGATGTACAATTATATGATATTATATTCGGCAATAGTGTGCGGTAAAACCTTCACAACTATGCAATCACATAATACAAATAGAGGGATGTTTATAAAATAGGATTGTAAAATGAATCCAACTTCATCCTCACCCAAGCTTGGAGTATTAGCTACACATCACTGGAGGATAATATCCTTTATCCAGGCAAGCTTTTGGGGGTCACGGGATGGAAAAAGAAATAAAAGCGGTAATTAATTGACTGAATAAATAAGGAAAATGGCAGAAAGTAAATAAAGAAAAGTGACAGAAAGTAAATAAAGAAAAGAAAAGACTTAAGTAAATAAAGAAAAAGACTGAAAAAGTAAAGAACAGTTCTCAAGTGAGAACTGAGCCATGCATAAAAAGGAAAATAACAGAATCGGAATTACTGAAATTAAAGACTTAATCGGATAGAACAGTTCTCAAGTGAGAACTGAGCCAGGCATTAAAGAAAAATGACAGAATTGGAATTGACTGAAAATTGAAACTACCGATTGAAATGCGAAAATAAACTGTAACTTGCATTAAAATAAAGCAGAGTAATGATTCAGAGCTTAAGTCATGAACCCTCAAAACGTCGTCGTTACACTTCTATTTATAGAAGGAAAAGGTAAAAGTCCATAATGCCCTCAAAATATCCCAAAATATCTCCTAAGCCCGCAGCCGCCATTGTCTATCGATAGCGAAGGTTCGCTATCGATAGAGGTGCTATCGATAGCGAATCCTGGCTATCGATAGTCAAGGTCAAAGTTTGACTTTCTTTGCAGATTTCAACGTCTGTTCTTTTGGTACTTCCCTCAGCTGCTTTGGATCGTTTTCGGACGTTCCTTTGATTCGAGATGCTCTTCAGGGCTTCATCGGTGACGACTTTAATTAATGTAATCTGCACATATTTCTTGAAATGGAGATTTAAACCCAATTGTACAGATATTCATATAAAATGCTATTTATTAAACAATTATATATATAAGAGAACATAGAAATACCTTAGTTGAATGGTATGATTGGGGTACAATCACACTCCCCAACTTAGGTTTTGCTAGTCTCTTAGCAAAAAGCTGAACCTTTAAAACTAGAATTTGAAAAAGCCACTTTCGCAGGGAATCGCGATTGCATTTAGCGTATGCAACAAGCCTTTTAAACCACTAAGTTACCTTTCGTGGACGAGTGAAGTCTCGTGAGAGTTTGCAGAAATGATACTCACAAACATGAATAAATAAAAGAATTGGTTAGAAAGAATTTTAACAATATACTATGTACACAGTAGGAGTTTTATCCACAGATATATCATCATTCATAATTGAACATTTATAATACAAGAAATGCTATCTTTAACAGGAAATTAGCAAGTGTTCAATGTGTAGTGAGGTTGAACTTGATAAAAATCAAAGTACTGTAAATAAGAGTATGAGAGTTAACCCATAGTTAGTTTCAACTTCAAAATTCTCACTGATGGTCACTCGCAAGGATGTTCACTCTGAAAAGGTTAGTAACCCAGAGTTCCAAAATGGAAATATACAAGTATAAAACTTATACATTAAGCTCTAATTTAACGACCAAAGAGAGATGAAATAACAGAGTTATATATGCAGAGATACAATTCATACATAAATAAAACTTAAATAAACAAGTAATCACAAGAGAATAATGCACAATATTTTAAAATCAAAAAGGTCTTTATAGGCTTGTAATAATTTTGGTTGTAACAAAAAGAGTTGAAGACTGCAAAATTAGGATGGTTGTAATTTGTTCAGGTTACTACCCTAACCATCCTAAATACCTAACCTAACCCTGACAATAACTTAAAGAGTTTAACTAAAAGAAACTAAGAAGTTTTCAAAAAGAAACAACTGTCCATGCTCAACACTGAGCATCATATCACGTCACTACTCATCCCCAGGCGGGATGTCGAATCTCTGATCGGGCTGTGGCTCATCAAATAGCGCGCGGTCGGCCTCAGAAATCGGCTCGCCGTCCATACGACGCCACATAACCCGGAGCTGGGCGGACTGCCTCTCCATCATAGCTGTCTGCCTAGCTAGCTGGGCGGACTGCCTATCAAGCTGGGCGGACTGCCGCTGCTGAATGTGCAACAACGCTCTCAGTCTCTCCATGATCTGAGGGAAACAACCCTGGGAGCTGGCATCTGGCATGTCTGAGGTAGAAGGAGCAGCTGGAGTCGGAGTCGGAGCTGGAGCAGGAGCAGGCTCTGATGGACCGGCGGTCTCAGCACGTGGCCTCTTCGGCCGAGCAGCCATACTCCTAGCAAGTGTAGTCGGGGTAATAGGACCCTCGCCCCATCGCAGTGGCTCATCGGAGACAACACCCGCACCCAATGCAAATGCTGTAATCATCTGGGGGTACGGCATGTTGCTCCGTGGCTGAGTGGCAATGAAAGTGCGTATCTCGCTGAAGATCAATGCCGCGATGTCAATGGGGTGGTCGCTCAGAAACTCCAGCAATAGCCTCACCGACTCCACTGGTATCTGTGAATCTGTGCCTCTGGCCCGCAGATTGCAGTAAAGCAGCTTGTTCATAGCTGCGTATGATGGATGCATGTTCCCGGTCGTAAAGTACATCCCGTCGAATAAACTCCGGTCTACACACACCGCATCAGCACACTGACTCTCTGTCAGCTCAAGATAAGTGCTCTCTGCCGCTGTCTCGCGTGGACGCTCGCACCCCAGATAGGTAGCGATGTCGTCTATGGTGAATCTGACAGTGCGGCCCCCAACCTCTGCCTGGAGTGTCTCGGGCTGATCCTCGGCTGTGTGTGCTGTGGTGTAGAACTGGCGCACCACACTAGCCATATACCCGGCTCCCTTCCTCAGCCAGGTGCTGAGGTGTCTATCCTGAAGGATCTCCACCAGTAAGCCCTCGTATCGGAAGGCCTTCGGATCCACGTACCTCTCGACATTGAAGTTCCGCGACGAGAGGATCACTGGCCAGGGTTTCGCCGCTCGCCGAGTCGGTACTCTCCTCGACCCGGTCTCAGTCTGGGCATAGCTCTCGAAATCACGCGACATGCGCGGCTCTCCAGTCTCGCCAATCTCTGGACCCTCAAAAATGTACTCCTCCTCCACGAACTGTGAACCGGATGGAGGAGCACTCTCTCGTGGCTGCTGGGCTGATGACTGACCCCTGGCAGATGGTCTCTGCACTGGCACAGGCTGCCACTCAGAATCTGAACTGTCAGGAGAGTCTGGCTGTAAGCTCTGGGCCTTGCCTCGCCCAGAATCTGTGGACCTCCTCTGACTCGGCTGTGCCGGCTCCTGGAAGGATACGCCCTTCCTGCCGGTAGTCTTCTGGCGAACCATAGCTCTGTACAACATTTTTAGAACCACACGGCAGTAGATAGGAACATAGTCAGCAGTAGAATTTTTTTCAGAGGTACTCAAATATATATATTTTTTTCAATAATAAGCAACACACAACACAGCCAACTCATTTAACCCATATGATAATTCTTTTTTTTTTTTTTTAAATCCTATCACAAACTTCAGGACTTGCCTAACATCCAGGTTTATTTTTATCAACACTTCCCATTACATGCATCAATGCATGCATGCCCATGCATGCCATGCATAGCCTAACGTCCAGGCTTATCACATCTCCAAACATTCACAACGCCACAACTCCACGGATTCACAACTCCACAGATTCAGTGTAACAATCATACAAGGACAAGTTTCATTATTATTTTAAACTCCAAAAACCTAACACTCTATTCTAACTTTTTACATGCAATAACCACGTAAACTAAGTCATGCTATGATAATTTACACAAAATTAAGCCAATTTAAGAAAAATTCAAATTTTTAGAATGTGAACGGTTACTCACGTAGTATGGAAGGTGAAAGAAGTCGCTGAACCACTATCCTCGCCAAAGATGCGACTCAAGTGCAAAAAAGGTGACCGAATGGAACGCAGCTAACGTGAAAACTGATCGGTCAGAAATGAGGTATACTGCGCGAGGATCGCTATGGAATCGATCCTGCGCGAAATGGAGGCCTGGGGTGGTCGGAAAGTGAGTTTAAAGGTGAAGGGTCACGGCGGCAATGGAAGTTTCAGGCGGAAAACGGTGGAAATGGACGGTTTTTTTACGCGGGAAGACTTAAAAAGCCAATTCTTCGCGATCTCTATCGATAGCGAACTGCCGCTATCGATAGAGAATGTAATCTACCCGCAGTATAGTTTTTTTTTGAATTTTTTAATAGCTTCTATCGATAGCGCCTATGCGGCTATTGATAGAGATGGTCAAAAATTGATTTTTTCAAAACTTGGCTAATTTTGACTAATTTATCATAATAACTAACACTTTATACCAAATAAATGTATAAAAGACACCTCGATACCCATGGCTTGCTAAGTTATTGAAAAAAATTGGCAACTTTACGGCTCAAAATTGGGTACTACGGGGGTCCTAAACTCTAACAACAATTAACATGGCTCAACAACTCGAAGAAAATGGCCTTAAATCATTTTTCAAAAATGTGCACAATATTCTCAATTGATTAACAAGTTATTCGCATTCTAACATACGCATGATTTGAACCTTTATGCATAATATAACAGGAACGCAATAACCAAAGATTGATAGGATGAATATTTAAGTCCCACAAAAGATCGAATGGTTCAAAATTTGCTTTAATTGTCATAAGTCTCCACTTTATAACAGGTTTTATCAAATACTCAAATTGCCAAGTATAGAGATTTAAACCAAGTTCGTGCATGTGCGAGATTGAATACAGGCTAATCACAGTAAAGTTATCAATTAATGTATAGAAAATAGACAACTAGAATTGATATAAATGAAAGAATAAACTCACATTGTAACACATGTTTATTTATCAAATTCTATACAAATAATTTTTAAATAAAACATACTAGGTTAATATGTACACAAGAATGATAAACAATGAATAATGAATTACTATGTATATACAAATTAAATAAATCAATAAATAAATTAATCATATTTAAATGCATAATCATATTAACAGAATATACAAACCCTCCCCAACTAGAAGTAAACATTGTCCTCAATGTTTGACCAAATGTTACGACTAGAAGAATGTATGAACAAGGGAATGGGTGGGTGGGACTAAGTTTAACGTCTTCAGCTAGACGAGAAATTCCTCATTTAATCAAACTGGTAGGTTGGGTCTTCCAAACTGACAGACTCAATTACCAAACCATCCTGAATGCCCTCACTATCGGTAATACCCTCGATAAAAGGCTTAAGCCTTTGTCCATTCACAAAGAAGGACACACCAGTACGAGGGTTTTGAATTTCTACAGCACCGTGAGGAGTAACCCTAGTTACTACAAAAGGTCCATCCCAACGAGATCGAAGCTTACCAGGAAATAGCCTTAATTTAGAGTTAAACAGCCACACCTTCTGATTTGGTTCAAAAGATTTTCTGTTGATGTGTCTGTCATGAAACTCTTTCATTTTAGCTTTAGCAATTTTGGAATTCTCGTAAGCCTCACTCCTAATCTCTTCGAGCTCATTTAACTGAAGCTTGCGGTGAGAACCCGCTTCCTTCATTTCAAAGTTAAACTTCCTAATGGCCCAAAGTGCTTTATGCTCTAACTCGACCGGGAGATGACACGGTTTGCCATAGACTAGACGGTACGGAGACATACCAATAGGGGTTTTAAAAGCAGTCCTATAGGCCCACAATGCGTCAGTTAAACGCAATGACCAATCCTTTCGATCAGGCCTGACAGTTTTCTCTAAGATATGCTTAATTTCCCTATTCGAAACCTCCACTTGCCCGCTAGTCTGAGGATGGTAAGGGGTTGCAACCTTATGAGTAATAGAATACTTAGCTACGAGATTTGCAAAGGGTCGATTATTAAAATGTGACCCTCCATCACTGATGATGGCCCTCGGAAACCCAAACCTAGAGAAAATGTTCTCTTGGAGGAAATTCAATACCACCTTGTGGTCATTGGTCCTAGTGGCTATGGCTTCTACCCATTTGGACACATAATCTACAGCCACTAAAATGTATTCAAAGCCATGCGAGATAGGAAAAGGTCCCATGAAGTCGATGCCCCAAACATCGAAAATTTCGACGATCAAAATAGGGTTAAGAGGCATCATATCCCTTCTAGACATAGAACCCATTCTTTGGCAGTTTTGGCAGGACTTACAGAAGTCCAATGCATCTTTGAATAGTGTGGGCCAGAAGAACCCACACTGCAAGACTTTAGCGGCAGTCTTTTTTCCGCTAAAGTGTCCTCCACATGCTAGAGTGTGGCAGAACTTCAAAACGTCTTGCATTTCACCCTCAGGAATACACCTACGTATGACCTGGTCAGCACAGTACTTAAACAAGAGAGGATCTTCCCAATAATAATATTTTATTTGCGAAAAGAACCGATCCTTCTCTTGTTTCGACCAAAGAGATGGTACAAGGCCTGTGGCATGATAGTTCACTATATGAACATACCAGGGTAAGGTGGAATGAGTGACGGCAAAAAGCTGCTCATCAGGGAAAGAATCCCTAATAGGCGTGGGGTCACTCTCTTCTTCAACTACAATCCTAGAGAGGTGGTCAGCAACGACATTCTCAGACCCTTTCTTATCCCTAATCTCAAAATCAATTTCTTGCAATAAGAGAATCCACCTAATCAGCTTGGGCTTAGTCTCTTTTTTAGAGAGTAGGTACCGCAAGGCGGCATGGTCTGAGTACACAATAGTCTTCGATCCCCACAGATAGGATCGGAATTTATCTAAAGCAAAAACTACTGCAAGCATCTCTTTCTCAGTTGTAGTGTAATTTAACTGAGCTTCATTCAATGTTTTGCTTGCGTAGTAAATAACAAAAGGGGCCTTATCTACCCTCTGACCCAACACCGCCCCCACCGCATAATCGGAGGCATCACACATAAGCTCGAAAGGAAGTGACCAATCGGGAGCTCGCATGATCGGTGCCGAAATCAACATTAAGCGCAGTTTATTGAAGGACTCTATACAGGCTTTATCAAAGTTAAATTCTACATCTTTAGCTAGCAGATTACACATTGGTTTTGTTATTTTGCTAAAGTCCTTTATGAAACGCCTGTAAAATCCTGCATGTCCAAGGAAGGACCGGATCTGCCTAACAGTAGTAGGAGGAGGTAGTTTTGCAATTAAGTCTACCTTAGCTTTGTCAACCTCTATCCCCTTACTAGAAACGATATGCCCTAGCACAATGCCCTCACGAACCATAAAATGGCTCTTCTCCCAACTCAAAACAAGATTTGTCTCACAACATCTCTTAAGCACTTTTGAGAGATTAGAGAGGCATTCATCAAAAGAAGGACCGAAAACAGAAAAGTCATCCATAAACACTTCCAGATAGTCTCCTATCATATCAGAAAAGATAGAAGTCATACACCTTTGGAACGTGCTCGGGGCATTGCATAAGCCAAAAGACATACGCCTAAATGCAAATGTCCCGAATGGACAGGTAAACGTTGTTTTCTCCTGATCCTCGGGGTAAACCGCTATTTGGTTATACCCTGAATAGCCATCTAGGAAGCAATAAAAGCTCTGCCCTGATAATCTCTCCAGAATTTGGTCAATATAAGGCAGAGGGAAGTGGTCTTTCCTAGTCTTGGAATTTAATTTCCTATAGTCTATGCAGACTCTCCAACCAGTGGTAGCTCTTGTAGGGACTAGAATACCCTCCTCGTTGGCTATCACTGTTATCCCAGACTTCTTAGGAACCAGTTGAGTAGGGGAAACCCACTCACTATCTGAAATGGGGTAAATGATACCCGCATCCAGTAGTTTCAAAACTTCCTTTTTAACTACTTCCTTCATATTTGGATTTAATTTACGTTGGGCATCTCTAGAAGGATTCATACCTTCCTCTAGGTGAATACGGTGCTGGCAGATTGATGGGTCTATACCCTTTAAATCAGCAACCGACCATCCTATGGCTATTCTGTGCTCTTTCAAAATGGATAACAACTTACCTTCCTGTTCTAAGTTTAATGCAGATGAAATTATAACAGGCAAGGTGTCACTATCACCCAAAAATGCATACTTGAGATTAGCCGGCAGAGGCTTTAACTCAAGTTGCGGCGGAGACTCAAAAGACGTAGGAGACGGGACACTAGCAATAGACGGAAGTGGCTCAACCCTAGGTCTCCATGGCAATTTTTCTACAGAGGAGGTAGAATCTAAGACAAGATTCACCTCCATGAATGAGTGCTCCAAATCATGGTCCTCGAACCCAAAGTAATTAAGGCATGTTTCTAACGGGTCCTTGGACAGAAGATACGGTGTAGCTTCCTCTACCACCGTATCAATGATGTCAACAAAAGAACAATCCTCAAAGTTATGAGGTTGATTAGCTGCACTATAAACCTGCAGCCTGGTTTTCATGTTACCAAAAGACACCTTCATAATGCCAGTCCTACAATGAAGGACTGCATTAGCAGTTGCTAGAAGAGGTCGTCCTATTATAACAGGGATTTGGGGCCTAGTGACATCAACAGGCTCCATATCTAGGACAATAAAATCTACAGGAAAGACAAACGAATCTATCTTAACCAAAACATCCTGCAGTATACCTCTAGGTACCTTTGTGGACCTATCTGCAAATTGAAGAATAGTAGGTGTGGTTTGGAGTGTTCCAAGCTCCATTTTGGCGTAAATTGAATATGGAAGAATATTCACACTTGCGCCAAAATCAACTAACGCTCTATCAATGAAGTGGCTTCCTAAGAAGCAAGGTATAGTTGGCGTTCCTGGATCTTTTCTCTTAATTGGGGCTTGGAATTGACACACAGCACTAGCAATATCAACTGGAGCTATGGTTTTAGATAAATGCACGCGCTCCTTGCGTTGCTGTGTGCACATTTCCTTCAAAAATTTGGCATACGAAGGAATCTGTTTTATGGCATCTAGCAGAGGTAAATTAATATGGACGCTTTTAAACACCTCTAACATATCCGACATGCTTGCCCCCTTCTTAGCTCTTCTCTCAGGCGCAATCAGCGCGGATGGAAATGGGGCTTTCGGCACATACGATGCCACTGGATTGTCTATAGCTGCGGGAAAGTTATCCCTCGACGCTTCAGACTCTTTCTCAAATGCAGGCTCTTTCTCTATTTCCCTCTCTTTCTCTCTCTCTTTCTCTCTCACTTTCTCTTTCTCTTTCTCCCTCACTTTCTCTTTCTCTATCTCTCCCACTTTATTATCTACCACCTTCCCACTACGCAAGACTGAAACAGCCTTAACTTCCTCATTAATATGTGGGGTCTGAGAAGTGGAACTCTCAGCTACAAAAGCTCCCTTGGGATTGGCAACAGCCTGACTCGGGAATTTCCCTTCCTCTCTGCGACTAAATGAAGCCGCTAGTTGACCCATTTGGGTTTCTAACTTTGAAATGGATTGGGAATGGGAATGAGTGAGTTGGGCTGAAGCCTCTAGGCTTTTCAGGGTAGCTAAGACTTGTTCATCAAAACCAGGAGTTCTATGAGGTTGTGGTGGTGGTTGAGTCACAGCTTGACTCTGGTATTGAGGTGCAGGTGCTTGAGGAGCACCATAACTGGGGTACTGGGATTGCATCAATGGTGGTCTATAGGGTTGACTGATAGCAGGGTTACTGCTATATGGGGGTCTTGCAGGCTGACTAGGATTGGATCCTCTAGGCTGGCTAGACCACTGAAAATTGGGGTGAGTCTTCCACCCAGGGTTGTACGTGTTGGAATACGGGTCATTCCTAGGTGGTGCATATCCTTGAGCAGCATTAACCTGCTCTTGGACAAACTCAGGGTACTGGCCTGCCATAGGACAATATGGGGTCTCGTGAGTGGGGTCAGTGCAAATATTGCACACCAAGTTAACAGGTTTCACATGGGCTTTTGAAGATTGCCCTTGTGCCGCGATTAATTGGTCAAGCTTTTGAGACAGAGCCTCAACTTGCTTATTTGCCAAAACTTGGGTGTCTACATCATAAATACCGCCCTTTTTAGGAGGCGGTTTCTTTACTAACGCATCGTCACGGTTACCTAAAGACATTGAGGCCATATGGAAAGAATCCTCACTCAATGCTTCAAATAATGCCCACATTTCATCCTCACCTTTACTAATGGCTCCCCCACAGGCAGATTTCACTGTCTGCGTGTCACCCTCTGTTAAACCTCTAACAAAAGACTCAATGATTTGCCACTTGGGTAGATCGTGATGGGGGCATAATCTAAGGAGTTCCTTCATTCTTTCCCAGGCTTCATGGAAAGATTCCTGTTCATGTTGGACGAAGTTGGTTATACCTCGTCGCATCTGATGTGTTTTACCGACAGAGTAAAATCTAGACAGGAATAGCTTTTGAAGCTGTTCCCAAGTGGTGATAGGGACAGGGGTTTGGAGAGTACAAAGCCAGTGTTTGGCCTTGTCTTTCAGGGAAAACGGGAATAAAAACAATTTCAGGGATTCTGGATGGAACCCCTGAATTCTGATAGTAGAACAAATTCCTAAGAATTCCTGCAAATGGTCGTATGGGTTCTCTCTATCTAACCCATAGAACGTAGGAAGCATCTGGATGGCAGCATGCTTAATCTCATAGATGAGATTCTCTATGTGCGGAATTTGGATACAGGAGGGTGGATTAAAACTATTGGGCATGAAGTGATCCCTCAAAGTTTTAAGACCTGGTGGTGGTTGAATATTATCCGCTGGTAACATGGCAGTGTGTGCAGATGATTCAGCGATTTCAAATTGATGCGAAGGTACTGACTCACTAGACTGACTTTGAGAAGCCTTAACAGCTCTCAGAGTTCTTTCAATTTCTGAATCTAAAGGGATTACGTTAAATGACAACGACCTTCTACCCCGCATATAATAGGTCTCCACAGAAAATCACAGAATTACAATAAACAAATTGTGAGCAGGTAATATTGAGCTTTTAATTTGTTATTTTAAGCGCGCGGGAGTGAAGCTCCCAATTCCTGATTTCAGCCACCTGTTGTTAGAGAAGAAAGAATAATAAATAAAAAATGATAATTATAATATCTAGATATTAACAGTATAAAGAATTTATATATAGTAATATGAACAGTATTTAATATTTACTACTTAAATTAAATCCCAAAAATTCTTTATAAATAAACCGTAACTCCCCGGCAACGGCGCCAAAATTTGATCGACTCAGACGACGAGGGAGATTATTCCCCGTCAGTGATCAGAATTAATAATTTATAAACCGCGTGATAATTAATCTAAATTCGATTGTGACTAGTGAGCACGGGTGTCGAACCACTGGGAAGTGCAGGTTTATATTAAAAAGACTCTT
>JAESVK010063029.1:8597-21389 GCA_017140935.1 Hamamelis virginiana
TCACATAAAATAACTCAAGTTCATCGTTCACATGGTACATCTCCCATATGAGCATATCATTAATTATATGGTACTTCTCCCATATAAAAATTCACAATTTCAAATCATTATTTTATGTTTCTCATAAAACAATTCAAATTCATTGTTCATATGGTACCTCTCCCATATGAACATATCATCAATTATATGGTACATCTCCCATATAAAGCATTATTTTATGTCTCACATAAAATAATCTCACATCTTCATTTTATGTTTCACATGAAATAATTTCAAACAATTCAAAATGTTATTTCATGCTTCACATAAAATAACTCAAATTCATCGTTCACATGGTACATCTCCCATGTGAACATATCATCAATTATATGGTACATCTCCCATATAAAGCATTATTTTATGTCTCACATAAAATAATCTCACCTCATCATTTTATGTTTCACATAAAATAATCACATAAGACAATTCAAATCGTTATTTTATGTCTCACATAAAATAACTTCAAACTTATTGTTCATATGGTACATCTCCCACATGAACACAGCCTCAATTATATGGTACTTCTCCCATATATAATGTTTTCAAAATCATCATTTCAAAATCATCATTCAAAATCATCATTTAGTGGTAATTTCCATGCAAAACATGAACTAATTTTGGAGAAAATTGACCGAAAAAACAAAATTTGAGAAAATCAAATTGGGGCACACTGGTGGCCGTCCTAGCCTGGACGGCTAACCGTCCTGGGCTGGACGGTTGGCCATCCTAGCTAGGACGGTCACCATGTGTGACACGAAATTTTTTTGGTTCTTTTAAAGCCTCTCATGCTCATGTGCACTCTTGTGCTCATTCTAAACCACCTCCAAGCTTGGTTTTGCTCCAAAATCCTAGCTTTTGATCTTCAATTCATACATACTCAACCAAATCTTTGGTTTGCACTCTTGCCAACACAAAATCATCTTCATTCTCTCAAGTTCTTCAACTTGTTCTCATTTGGTGTGAACCTCTCCATTTCCCACATACTCCATTCTCTTCAAAAATGGATAGAAATCAATTTCCTCCACCTTACTTGAAATATCCATTCTTTGAAGTCAAGGCTAGATACAAGGCACCCTCATATGGAGACTCCCATCCACCATCTCTACTTTTGGAGCCTAGAACACATCTTTCATATATTCACTCCAAAGACAATGTAAGTTAAATTTCCTCAATAACTCTTGATTCATATGCAATTGATTGAATTAAAATGCTTGTTTGCATGTTGTGATTGTTGATTTTCATATCATTGTAACCTTTGGGAAAAGCATGGGAGTCTCATTTCATAGCTTCACAAGCTTGTCAATGGTGCATACCAAGTGTTTGATGAAATGCCTCAATGAAGTAAACTTTGATTTTTTCAAATCAAACATATCCTAATCATGTTTCAATGATTTTTGTAGGATTTTAGAAAGTATTTGCCATGATCAATCTTCTTTGAAAATATCATTTTGAAAATATGCATATCACATGTTTGATAAAATGTCTCAATGACACCATTATCCATTTTCTTCTTTACAAGTCATTTCATGTCAAGTAAAGTATCTTAAAAATTTTCTATGATGTTTAATTTGATTAAAACACCATCAATTTTGAATTTGAAACATTTTGGATTTTGGTGACACTACCTATGCCTTTGATAATAAATTATGTCATACAATATGCATACATCTTTTTTGTAAAAACCTTTTGAAAATGTATTGATCATTTTGGCTCATTCAAAGCATAAATTTTACTTCATTCATGATATGTAAATCAATAGTCATACTTGCATTACATTTGAATCAAAATTCCTTTAGAAATAACAACATTTGCTTTGATGTGAATATAACCCCAAATGTGCTTATGCAGCCCAATTTCGAAATCCGTACAAGATACTTCTTAGGTAAGCTCATCAAATGGTGGGAATTAATGGGGACACGCCAACCCCAAGCCAAGGCCATTGTTGAGCAAGCAGGCTTTAAGTTCTTCTTGGATTCTCTCTGGCTCGACAACATGGATAGAATGGCCATGATTGCTCTTTCTGAACTCTGGTGGGACACCACCAACACTTTCCACTTCGGGTTTGGGGAAATGACTATGACCCCACTTGACTTCACTATGATTACAGGACTTCATATTGGAGGCCAACCACTCGCCTTTTATGAAGAAGCTCACGCAGATGAAGAATACTTGCACAATCTTTTGGGCGTTGAAAATGTTCCTTTGACAAAAAGAGGAGTCAGGCGCTCTTGGCTTTATAATCACTTCAGTGTTCAAAATGAAGAGGAGGGAGGGGAACCCGAGGATATTACCCGTGCATTCATTTTGTATCTGCTCTCATGCACTTTCTTTGCAGGTACACAGGACATAGCCCCTCTAGGCTTTTTGAAGAGTTTGGAGGACACGGATAATGTTCACCTGTATGACTGGGGCGGAGCTGCATTAGCGACTATGTATCGCTCCATGTGTGACAAATCTCGAGATGCTGCCCAGGATTTCGGCGGCTTGGCTTTCATATGGCAGGTACTGATTTCACCCAATTGTCTTTCAATAGAATCTTTCCATATTTTCATCAATTCCCTGATCTTTCTTTCATGCAGGTATGGGCATTCATCTACTTGGGTCTTGGTTGTCCTCTCTTGAAAGAGGGGGTTAACCAATGGCCATTTCTAGCTCGCTTTGATCCATGCCACAGGAAACACTCCAACCTCCATAGATATGATTATGCTGCTGCCAAAGCTATCCTTGCCAGTCTCACTGCAGAACAGGTAAAATCTCAAACTATTGTCTTCCTCTTAAATCTTCCAAATTCAACTCTCATACTCTTCATAATCTTCAGGTGAACTGGGATCCATGGGGTATTTGGAGGACTACTTTGGCTTCCCCCCACATGCATAGTGTACTTCTAACTCATAGGCGAATCTTATTTGAGGGGCCTGCTGGCAGATACTGGTACTTGGGTGAAAGAGTCTGTCGCCAAGTTTATGGAAACATGGATGCAGCTAGGGTGCCTTTTCTGCCTCCTGCAAATATGCGCCACACTGACAAACTGAAGGGTGAGGCCCTGTTAGAGTCCAAGAGAGGAGTTGATCTTTCCGCTTTCCTTTTCTCTGATGCGAGTTATGAGGTCTTCTGTCAACAGTTCTTGATGCGCCCCTTGGCGACTGGAGAGCTTCCTGAAAGGGTATGACTTTTGAGAATGCTTTCTTTCATCCCTGTAAATGCAATCACAAAACTTCATCTTTATGTCCACAGAGTCGCCGTTCCCGGGGTCAAAGCTCTAGAGCTGCTGCTAGTGATGATGATCAAGACATGAATAGGCCTCCTGCCTTACAGCCTGCAGACTGGAACATTGAGCTAATAGTTGAAGACAATTTCGTGACTTCTACTATTTCACGACTTTCAGTCGATGAGGGATATCACATAGATCCTTCTTATGAACAGGTGAACCTCTCACTGAACCAATTAACTGCACACACATTCCCACTGATACATTGACATCATTCATTTCTGACAGGTCCCTCGAGAGTATTGCCAGGATTACGTTGATCTTACTACCGCCATGAGGCGTGACCTTCGCAGGATGAGCTTGAGGACTTCCGTTCTCACTCGTCAACAGGTAACTTCAAATCACATTCTCAAATTCATCTTCCTTCCCTCTTCACAAACTGATCAAACTGTGAACACCGTTTCAGGCACCTGACCCACCACGTCATTCTTCAGCTGGCAAGGGATCTAGCAGAGGGATAAGGAGGAACTCTCGAAGACGTTGATCAATCCTCTATGAGACACGGGGTTTCACTTTGAAAATCATATGTAATTTGTAAACATTTGTACTAAAACAAGTCTTCTCACTTTTATGGTGTATGTGCACTGTTAAAACTCATTCACTGCTATTAATTCTCTCACTTTTGATCATGATTGAACTAATACCAATGTTTTAAAACTTGTAAATAACAATAAAGTCGACAAAAATCAAAATCGGGGCCCGAGTGCACAAAAACTCGAAAAAAAGTCGAAAATAAGCAAAATCGGCAAAATTGGGTGGTCAAATCCTGGTGACCATCCAAGCCAGGACGGTTGGCCGTCCACCCTAGGACGGTTGGCCGTCCTGCTTAGGACGGTCACCGAGTTGGCCCGCCTAATTTTGCCTATTTTGAGCAGTTTCCAATTTTTGGCCTTTTCAGTTTCTAATTTCTCTTCAAACCTGACCTAGGCCTATAAAAAGGAACCCTTAGCAGCCTCTACAACCATCCTACAATAGTTTTAAGCATCATGGAGGCTCTCCCCCAGGTTTTGAAAAGATTCATGGTGAGAATGACGAAGGAAGACAAGAAGGTGTTTGCTCGCTTCAACTTGAATGCATGTTTTTCTCTTCAACAAATCAAGATAGAAACCACGTTTCTCATTGCTGCAAGCCACTTTTGGAATCCCACGATTCATGTTTACAACTTCGGCACTAAAGAAATATGTCCACTGTTGGAGGAATTCTGCGCGATCACGTCTATTCCACTAAAAGGACCGTTCATCTTCCCACAGATTCGGCGTAAGTACACAACAACTCTCGCTTCTCTTCTTGAGATCACTGAGGGAGATGCTTCTACATTCATCGAAGGTACCAACCTTAATCTTCTGAAACTGACTACTTCTTTTCTTCATCCTGGCTTGAATCAATTAACCACTTCACGGCCTGTTCAGCATGTTTTAGTTTTATGCCTTATCGGGCAATTTTTCTTCTGTACTGGTTCTTTCTTAGTTCCATTAGAATTGTGTGAACTAGTTTTACCCCTTTCTACATCACAAAACATGATACCCATGGTCCTTGCCGAAACTCTGAATAGTTTAGATAAGCTGCACTCCGACCCCAAGGTTCCTTTTGAAGGTAGCCCCATTCTACTCCAAATGTGGTTGATTGAAAGGCTCAAATTCATCGCTCCTTCCATTGGTACTTCCTACCATGCTTCTTATCATCGCCGTGCTATTACTTTACCTCGAGAAAACACTTTACTCGAATGGTTGACTTTTCTGTCTACTCTCTCTTGGGATGACATTGAGTGGTATGTGCATGACTGGAGCTGTTCTGGCCATTATCTGCTCCGCTCTCCAGGTTATTCTGCAGTGATTTTGGCAGGGCTGAAACACACTTCTTTCTATTGGGCAACCCGACTGCTTCGCCAAATGGGGACCAAACAGACAATTCCATCTTTCTCAGAGCATACTTACACTTCCAGGGCGATCTCTCCATCGGTGGTAAAAGCTTTGATGTCAAGGTGGCCATCTGTATTGCGCACAACTCACATTGATTTCTCTCATGGGCCTTTTGAACTGGATGAGGCTTATAGGCAATGGTTATCTCAGACTGTGGGTACTCAGGGACAAGAAATGAAGGCTATGATTTCAGGACTTATTGAAAGTCTCTCATCTGAAGAGCGAGGGGACACTTCGTCACTTCCACCTAATGCTTTAGAAGTAGTACTTTACAAGAGAAGAAGAGATGATGACTCTGAAGAAATTTCAAGGAAGGAACGAAGGATTTGACAGAACTTTTGAAACATATTTCCCATGCTTTTTTATTTAGAATGAATGGAATTAGAGTCATGTGGCATGTAATAGACCTTTGAAAGGTTTCTCTTCATTTCATGAATAAAAGAATTCTATCTTTTTAGTTTTGAATAAATCACTTCAAATAATTACAATTGAAAACAAACACAGGGTTGTTTTGCCTTAAAGAATTGGACCGCACCCAAGGTAACTTTATGGGTTGCCTGCCTACATATCTCCATCCTTTGAATATCTTTTTCTCATAAAACTTTCAACTTTCTTGTTTTGAATACTTGGAGAATCAGGTCCTTGTAGTTCGTGGGATCAATTGAAAAGCATTTTTTTTTTTGAATGCTCTACTTTTTGCCTAGGCAGCCTTTGCAGGTTTTCTACCTAACGAGCTCTTGCCCTAATTTTTGCCTAGGCAGCCTTTTCAGGTTTTCTACCTAGCGGGCTTCTTTCTTCTTTTTTTTTTATATTTTTTTTTATTTATACGTGATACTTTTTCAATTGATCCAAATTGGTAGGTTGAGAGAATTCGATCCCATCTATGTCCATAAGACGCACGGCTCCGCCTGATAGTATCTCTTTAATGATGTAGGGTCCCACCCAACTTGGCTTGAACTTCCCTCTTGGATCATGAATTGGCATTCTGATTTCTTTGAGTACCAAATCCCTTTTCTTTAAGCCCCTGTTTTTAACTCTCTTGTTGAATGCTCGAGCTATTCTTCTTTGATAACCTTGAACATGGTATAGGGCCTTCAATCTCTTCTCGTTAATTAGTGACAGCTGCTCATATCTATCCCTCATCCAATCGACTTCTGCTAATTGGCTTTCCATAACTACCCTTAGTAAAGGTACCTCTAACTCAATTGGTAACACTGCTTCCATACCATACACTAACGAGTAGGGTGTAGCCCCAGTTGACGCTCTAATGGATGTGCGATAGCCCCACAATGCCAGAGGCAACTTCTCATGCCAATCATTGTACGTATCAGTGGTCTTCTTCAAAATGGTTTTCAAATTCTTATTAGCTGCCTCCACTGCTCCATTAGTCTGCGGACGGTAAGGAGATGAATGGTGATGTACTATACCATATTTCTTAAGAAGCTCTTCGGTCTCTTTTTTGAAATGCTGCCCATTGTCTGAAATAAACTCCCGTGGCACTCCATACCGGTAGATGATGTTGCACTGTATGAACTTGGCAACCTGCTTAGCATTCAAAGTCTTGTACGACGCTGCTTCTACCCATTTGGTAAAGTAATCTATGGCCACCAATATGTACTCGTGCCCATTCGAGGCCGCATGAGTGATATTGCCGATGATATCAATGCCCCATGTTGCAAACGGCCATGGTGATGACATAGTAGTGAGTGGCATGGATGGCTGATGCTTACCACTTGCAAACACCTGGCACTTATGGCATTTCTTAACATGTTTAGCACAATCACTTTCTAAGGTTAACCAATAGTACCCCAATCTCATAATCTTCTTTGCGAGCATATACCCATTCATATGTGGAGCCCCAGCCCCTTCATGTATTTCCTGAATAATCTGCTCTGCTTCATCTTCTGTTACACACAAGAGATGGACACCATCAAAAGACCTTTTATACAATTTCCCACTGCAAAAGATGAACTGGCTAGCCAACCTTCTCAAAGTTCTTCGGTCAACATAGGATGCTTCTGGCGGATACTCCCCTTTTTCTAAGTACTGCTGAATATCATGGTACCATGGCTTCCCGTCGTTTAGTTCTCCTTCCCTTAGGGCGCAACAGTAGATGGGTTCTTCTCTAGATTCAATGATCATCGGTGCTACTCCCCCTTCTATTGGGATCTCTGCCATGGATGCTAGAGTGGTTAAGGCATCCGCAAACTTGTTCTTTTGCCTAGACAGGTAAAAGAATTTTATTTGACGGAATTCTTTCGCCAGTGTCTCTAGATAATCGTGATATGGCAGCAGCTTCTCATCCTTAGTCTTCCATTCTCCTCTAGTTTGGCATATGATAAGGGCTGAATCCCCATACACTTCAAGCTCTTCTACTCCCAAGGCCAATGCTGATTCGAAGGCTAAAATGCAAGCCTCATACTCAGCTATGTTATTGGTTGCCTTAAAGTTCAGTTTCACTGCTACAGGTATCATCACATCTTCAGGTGTCTCCAGACAAACTCCTATGCCACATCCTTTCCTATTTAATGCTCCATCGAAGTGCACTTTCCACACCTTCTTCTCTACCACAAGGATTTCTTCATCCGGGAACTGGTAATTGCCATTGTCTGCTTGTGAAGTAGCACATTCTGCCAAGTGTTCTGCTATAGCTCTTCCCTTTACTGATTTCTGCAGTACATACTGAATGTCGAATTCTGACAATAACAATAATCACCGCGCTGTTTTATAGGACAAAGCAGGCTTCTCAAGCAGATATTTCAATGGGTCCATTCGACTGATCAAGAGTACTTGGAAAGACATCATGTAATGGCGAAGCTTTTGAGTTGCCCACACCAATGCCACGCATGTCTTTTCCAGAGCACTATAGTTCACTTCATAATCCGTCATCTTCTTGCTGAGGTAGTAGATGGCATTCTCTTTCAAGGATTCTTCAAGATATTGAGCTAACATAGCTCCCATCACGGTTTCGGTGACAGTTAAGTAGAGTAATAACGGTTCACCTTGTCGCGGAAGAACCAGTATTGGTGGGTTGCTCAAATACCTTCTGATGGTATCAAATGCCTCTTGACATTCCTCATTCCACTTAGTCGGTACATCCTTCTTTAGCAGCTTGAAAATCGGCTCGCAGATAGTTGTCAACTGAGCTATGAAACGGCTGATAAACTGAATTCTTCCCAAAAATCCCCGGATTTCCTTTTCTGTCTTTGGTGGTTGCATCTCCATGATGGCTTTGATTTTCCCCGGATCTACTTCTATCCCTCTCTGTGTGATCATAAAACCGAGCAGCTTCCCAGCAGTCACTCCAAATGCACATTTCTGAGGGTTCAGACGTAGCTTGTACTTGATAATTCTTTCAAAGAACTTCTTCAGAGCAGCTAAATGTCCTTCCCTATCCACAGACTTCACAATCATATCAACTACATACACTTCCACCTCCTTGTGAATCAAATCATGCAGCAGTGTGGTAGCCATCCTTTGGTATGTCGTGCCAGCATTCTTAAGGCCGAAGGGCATAACCCGATAACAAAATGTCCCCCATTGTGTAATGAAAGCTGTCTTTTCCATATCTTGGGAAGCCATTTTGATCTGGTTGTAACCCGAAAAGCCATCCATAAAAGACAAGAGTGCATGGCCAGCAGTGTTGTCAACCAATACATCTATATGAGGCAGAGGGAAATCATCCTTAGGACACGCCTTATTGAGATCTCTGAAGTCAACACACATTCGTACTTTCCCGTCCTTCTTAGGCACTGGAACGATGTTAGCTAACCATTCTGGGTACTCCACTACTTGCAGAAATCCGGCATTCATCTGCTTGATCACCTCATCCTTAATCTTCAAGGCCCATTCTGGCTTCATTCTCCGCAACTTCTGCTTGACTGGCTTCATGTTCGGATCAGTGGGGATGAAGTGCTGCACAATGTCGGGATCAATGCCTGGCATATCTTGGTACGACCATGCGAAAGCTTCAATGTTCTCTTTCAAAACCTCTACCAATGATTCCTTCTCTTGCGGCGACAGTGTTGATCCAATTTTAATTATCTTAGGTAATTCATCCGTCCCTAAATTGATTGAAATTAATTCATCCATGTTAGGTTGAGCGTGCCCCTTTCCATATTGCTAGTCGAGCTCAGGAGGAACATCCTCACGCGGGTCTATATTCATGCCATACAAATCCAGAGATGATAAAAAAGAGATACTGCAAGAGAGATGAGAAAAGAATGAATACTTTTTTTTTATTAATTGAAAGTTGAATAACTGAACACAGAAGATGAAACAAATTGACACTCATACCTCTTCAAATGAGATTGAGGTTTTTATTGGAAACAAAGAAATCCTATACTATTACAGAAAAAGCAGGGAAATCCTATTCTACTGAAGACACCTACAAGTTATCATCAGATGGAAGTAACTCGATCTCCTCACAATCTTGGATGAAAGGACAATCTTCAAAACCCCAGTTTGATAAGGGTGGAGTTATAGGTTCAATTGGATAGATCGCCTTGACTTCATAAGTATGCAATTCGAGACACAGAACCGCCTGCTCGAACATATCTGTCATGGCACCAGCATCAAGGTCTTCAACCCAATCCTTTTCTTCCTTACCAGCCCCACTAGTAACAGCATCATCAATCACTGAAGCGGTAAGTGAGCACCATTCATCACCAAAGAAAATCTCAAACCCAGGCACACTGATCTTCTGATCCTCAAGGTAGCATGGTTCAGGGAAACCACAATATGGAAAGTCATCACCCTCCTTGACAAAAGCCCCATTCAAAGTTGGCCTATATGGTTCAAGGGTTGAGTCAAGGGTTCGTCCTTTCGCCCTTGCGGAGTCTTTCTCTTTCTTCTTTTGAGTCATTTTCTTCTTATCTTCCTTAGTGGATTGATAGCCTAGCCCATAAGGATAGATAGCAGACGGGTACTTCAAAACTTCAGCGATGCCTTGCAACCTTCGGCCCAATCCCATTCCAGGGAAGAATCCCATTCCTTTCATGATCTGTCCTACGTGCAGATTCCCATGAGGATTATAATCAAGAGGTATCAACTCCCTCTGCTCGGGCTCTCCTTCGATAGCCTGTACATACTCGAACCCTGACAGTAGCACTTCTGACGGCTCCTGGCTGATCTCACAGATTGGCACTCGACTATTTCGGTTCATCTCCATATCCCCTTTCAAAGTGACCACTGACCCTGATAAGGAAACTTAATCTTCTGGTGAAGTGATGACGGTACAGCCCCGGTCGGATGAATCCACGGTCTTCCCAAAAGCAGATTAAAACTGGCTGGCACATGTAGGATCTGAAAATCAACATTGAATTCAACTGGCCCAATAACAACTGGAAGAGTCACCATTCCCACAACTTCTCTGCGAGTGTTGTCATAAGCCCTAACAGTCTGTTCTGATGGCGAAAATTCAGATGATTCAATCCCCAATGTAGTAGTAGTACTGAGTGGACATACATTCAATGCTGACCCGTTGTCAACTAAAACTGAAGGAACTCTCTTTCCCAAAATATCCACAGTGATGTACAAAGCCTGCAGATGATTACTCCCACTCTCAGGTAAGTCAGATTCAGTAAATGAGATGGACGGTCCATGATGAACCGGATTTACCAAACCTACCAAACCCTCAGGAGACGTATCAATAGGAACCTGCACCTGATTGAGCAACCGAAGCACCGTTTGTCTGTGTTTCTGTGAAGCCATGAGCAATCCCCAAATTGTAATGTTAGCCTGTGTTCTCTTCAACTGTTTCAGTATCTCTTCCTCTTCTTCTATGACATCTGATCGTTGACCCTTCTCTAATTCCCCCAACGAATTACTGACTTCCAAATGAGCTGGCTTGAAATGGCGTCCGCCTCGAGTCGGATGGTCTACTTCCTCATCACTGGCCCACAGATTCTCTATGGTTTCAGGTGTGCTCATAAGATCCTCCCATTCAATCATACCGATCAAATCACTGTCTTCCCCGGTGATCTTCACGACTGAAGAGGTTCCATTCTCAAATTGTTTATGCATGGTATCCTGACTCAACCCTTCGGGTGAAGAAAGAATATCTGGTTCAACTTCTGCAGGTAAATCATCCCACCCCGTTGGAATAATAGGTTCATCAGAAATCTTTCTCGATGAATAGAGCACATAATAATCAAACTTGCCACTCGATTCTCCTAACAATGCCGACCTCCGGGTCTCCTGCTAGATATCTCTCCTTCAACTGACGTTGAGAATTCCCACTTCTAGGAGCTTCTTCGAGAACTTCAGGTTGCTCAGGTTCTTCATACTGATATAACTCTCCATCATCAAGTAAATCTTGAACCAATTTCCCTAAAACTCTGCAATTCTCCGTGTCATGCCCGAAGATGTTGTGGTACTGGCAAAAAGGCTTATGGAAGCGGGGTATGAATGGGGTAATGAGGCCTTAGGACCGGGCTTGGTAAAAGGCTTCGGTTAAGGTAGTTTTGAGTGGGACATATGGGCGGATTGGGTGACGAATTTTTGGGTCGTCGAGGCCCAGGGCGTTGATTTGAGCTGGTGGTGGTACAGCATGGGTTGGAAGAGGGTTACTGGTGACATTTGGTTGACTTGGTGGATTTGGTGGGGCAATGACTTTCTTGTCAATGAGATCTTGGATTTCATGGCGAAGACGCATGCATTGGTTGGTGTGATGGCCCTTAGATTGGTGGAACTGACAATACTCATTCTCCTTGAAGTTTCTAGGTAATGGATCTGGAAGAGGCCGGGGTTCCAAAGGGGTGAGGAGACCACGTGCCTTCAATTTCTCAAGGACACGTTCCAGGGACATGTATAGATTGGTGAACTGGCGGGTCGGCTCTCTAGCTTGGAATGGGCGGTTTGATTGGGTAGCTTGGATAGGTTGGGTGATGGCATTGACTTCAGGGTTGGGTTTGCGGTTGAGAGGTGGTTGGCGGTTTCTGAAGGGTTCTTCGGCCTTGAGAGCCCCACTAGCCAGAGCATCTTCAACTTGAGTACCGGCAATAACAAGGGCTTTGAAGTTAGGGAAATATTGCGAGAACAAGTACTTGTTGTAGATAGGTAAGAGACTCTTCAGCACCATCTGCACCTATTCATCATTTGTGGGCCTGTGGGTCATCTGCGAAGCTTTCGCCCTCCATCTGGAAATGAAGGCAGAGAAACTCTCCCTCGGTTCCTGCTTAGTAGTCTCAAGATCCCTACGAGTCACATCAATCTCAGTGTTGTACTTGTAGTGATTAGTGAACTCATTGCAAACATCCTCCCATGTCTTCAGCTTAGTCTCATCTAAGGATAAGAACCACTTCGAGGCTGACCCTTTCAGTGATTCATGAAACATCTGGGCCAACAGCTCATCATCAGGTCCACGAGGTTGCATTGCCCTCACATACATCTTCAAATGGGTTTTAGGACAACCCATCCCATCAAACTTCTCTAATTCCGGCATCTTGAAACTGAACGGCATACGGGCCTTGGGGAACAGTGAAAAAGATGTCACATCAACCATGTCATCAGACTGACGCATCCCCTTCAGGGCTTTCTCTAAGGCTTCAACCTTACTCGACAACA
>JAESVK010063033.1:0-11210 GCA_017140935.1 Hamamelis virginiana
AGAAGTATTTATTACAAACTGGCAATAATTAAAAGTTCATAAAATTCTAAATAAACTAGTCAAGAATTGAGCTATAGTGTTGAAGGCAGCAACTCTTGATCCTTTATTAAACACTGAGAGCTGAATGTCTACTCGACCTTTTGCTTCCCCTTGTCTCCTACATACAATCGCATTGTACAAGAAAAAACATAGTTAGGTATCTCATACCATAAAGCAAAATAATACTAATTCTCAATTAGTAAATCAAATACAAGACGTACCATCAGAAGAACCATTCTTCAACGAAGCCAGGTATTCCTTGCAATTTCTTTTCCAGTGACCTGTCTTGCCGCAGTGGAAACACTTTCCTTTAGAATTCTTCTTCTTCACTCCTCCTTTTGGCTTAAAATTGGACTTCTTCTTCTTACCCTTGCCCTTGGGCTTGGTTTTAGAAGTCGATGCCCCATCTATAGCCAAAACATTACCTTTGGAATCCTTTTTCAAGGTTTCCTCAGCAGTAGTCAACATATTCATCAAGTCGGTTAAAGAAACTTTATCATTCACATCAGTCATGTGAAAATTCATGATGAATTGTTTGAAGGTTGAAGGAAGTGAATGAAGTAGAATGTCTGTACTCATCTCTGAATTGATCTCGACACCTAGATCATGAAGAGCGTGGATGTTCCGGATCATCTTGAGACAATGCTCATTCACCGATGTCCCTTCCATCATCTTAGCAGAGAAAAGATCACCCACAGCATTGTACCTTACAATTCTGTTTTGTGATTCATACAACTCTTTAAGATTCTTGAGGATCGCATATGCACTGTCAATGACCTCATGTTGCCTTTGGAGCTCATTGGTCATCGATGCCATCATGTAGCACCTGACTTGCACATCATCCTCAAGCCACTTATTATAAGTGTCTCGCTCTTCTTCAGATGCCCCCTCAGGTAAAGCATTGGGGCGTGGAGATTTGATAACATATTCAATTTTATCAGCAGCCAAGATTATTTTCAGGTTCCTAACCCAGTCATTGAAATTGGGACCAGTCAAACGGTTGTCATCAAGGATTCTAGATAAGGGGTTTAGTGGAGCCATCTACAACAGAAAATAATAACAGTAAATTTCATATTATTCAAAACATAAATACCTATTGGTTTCTAAGTCTTATGTTACCTCCCACTATTTTATTCAAATCTCATACTCCCTTAGATGAGACTCGGGAATTTCATCATCTGAATTTTCCATAGTAGGGATTGGGGTCCCATCAAAAATTAGTAGCCTCACATAATAGGTTCTTGGATACTAACCCTTAATGAGTGGATAACTCTTATCCTAATGCTTCTAAAGCAAATTCCAATCATCCTTTAGCCTCTAAATTGTAGTATCCTCACATAATAGGTTCTTGGATAGTACTCTTTAGTTAAGTCACACCCATCATTCGCATAAGTATGGTCAATTGAATGTTGTACCCCTCACATAGCAGGTTCTTGGGATACACCATTATCGCACCTTATGATATCCAATATTAAAACAAGACAGTATGAACCCTCAGGATGAACATGTTCCCGCATATCTGCAGCCAAACACATCCACCTTAAGAATCCACCTATCATGTAATGATGGGAGGCTAGGATAAAGCCCAAGGCCTCTTCCTTACAACTTAATTTTGAATTAAAAGGGGTTTTGGAAAAAGGAGGTCTCATTTAAAATAAACATACATCACATGCATCACATATATATCAAACATACATATAATGTTTAGACCAAGCTTTATTATTAGTTCTTGATTATCCTCCCACTGTCCTCCTAGAGGCTATGGTGGATTCATCTTGAACATATAATAAATTAGGTCAAGGCCCCCTACCAAGCATACATCTCATATATCAATGGGCCTTGGAGTAATTATGGACTTTTGGGTGGGTTCATTCTTTGAGCCAAAAAGATGAACCCTTGGTCTATAATGAGGGTTAAGTGATCGTAATTAAAACTATGTAACTATTACATCAAGACTAAAAGATTTATGAAAAGTCTTGAAGTCCTTGCCAAGTCCTTCTTAAGTCCTTGCCTTTTCCTCTCGTACAAAACTCCACCATGCACCTCAAGTCCACCATGCTCCACCAAGTATCCAATATTACATTTAAAATAAAAGAAAGAAGGGGATTAAGGAGATAGGGGATACATAGGAATTGAGAGGGAAAGAGGCATGCAAGCCCCAAATTAATTACATCACTTAAATTTAAACAACTTTAAATACAACCCTTAAATTAATCCATACACATCTAATGCGGCCAATCACATCTCATTTAATTGGTCTTAAGTCCATAATTATCCATTTATATTTATACAAACACATTGCATAAATAAAATCAACAATAAGAGAAAGGCAATGATGGCAATGACATTTAATTAATTAAATTCAATATTATTATTATTATTATTATCTCATAACAATAATAACAATCTTTTAAATCTCATTTAAAATAAAACCATCATATCTCATATGAAAGTGAAAGCACCTTTTCTTAATTAAAACTCCTAATTAACTTAATTAGGGTTTTAAATAACTAGAATTTAATTTGAGAAATTAATTTCATAATTCCTATCATGCATTTAACACTTTAATATGCATTATAGATTAATCATCATTAACCTATAGTGAAGGAATTAATTAAAAACTCAAAATCATAAATTCTTGAAAAAATACAAAACCCAGTTTTTCACAAAACAATGAATTCAGCTACTGTTTTGGGACTAATCTTTCCTATATTAAAACACACTTTTAAAATGTGAGAATACTCTATTTCACAAGGATTTTCAGTCCTCTTTCAAATGGCATAGGTCTCGTTTAGTGATTCCAACGTTTGGTATCACTTTAAGGCATTTTGTGACACTAACTCTAAACTATGGCAGAATCTGGAATTTGTGCACAAATGCATTTATTGGGCATAACCTAAAGTGAACTAAGTCATGGAAACACTTCAATTCACTAGGTTTTTCAGTCCTCTAAACAATGGCAGGGGTCTCGAGACTTGATTCCAACGTTTGGTATCAATTAGAGACATTTTGTGACAGAGAGTCAAATTTTCCAGAATTGACTCTTATTCACAAAAAATCTAGTGTGGCTATTCTAGGTCATTAAAAATCATGGGAACCCTTCCTAGACTTTGTTAAGACCTTATATTAATGAAGTCAATAGGTGGCAAGCTTCAAAAATCCCAGAAACTATTTTCTATAGATTTTATAAAAGCTTCTTGATTGCTGCCCAGAAAAACAGCAACACTATTTTAATTTCAAAACGATTTCAAAATTAAAACTATCAATATACAAGCATGCTAAAACGTTTTTAACAAGTTTATATATCATCTAGCAACATCCCCAATTGTTTTTAAGCAATTAAAAACAATAGTTCATCACATGAATTTCACAATCTCTCATGAACACAAAAACGTTTTATAAAAACACTTTTCATCAAATCTTCATGTTCTTCATTTTTAATTTTCAAAAACGATAAAACTTATTTTGAAAATATTATAAACACTTTATAAAACATATGAAGAACACAAGATCATGAAAATACAAAATTAATTAAGGCACACTAGGGTTCCAAACCCATGTGGCCGAAATTCATAGTGAGAGAGAGAGAGTGTGCTAGGGTTAGGGTTAGGGTTAGGGTTAGGAAATCTAACCATAATCTAACCTTTCTAGGGTTTCCATAAACTCCATATATGCTGCAATAATTTCTATATTGTGATTAATTAAAATAAGAAAGAATCAAATCAAATATAAGAAACTTTCCTAAATTAAACAATACACATAATAGAAACTAGGAATATTCAAGTTTGACATTTAGGGATTCCTAAAACAAACTAGGAAATATTCCTATATTAGTTTAGGGTTTCTAAAACCTAAAACTAGCCACCATTGATGATGAATACAAGGATTCAAAGAACCCTAATCCACCATTGTTGAACTCTTTAACAACATTCATCAATATGCAAGTTTAAATAAAATTAAACAAGGTTATTTGCAATAATCAAGAATCAATTTTTAACATATTTAAAATAATCAAGATACATGCAAATATCTTCTAGGGTTATAAAACCCTAGTAGCCGAAATCCATGAGGGTTTAAAACCCATGGCCGAAATCCCTATGAGGGTATTTTTAAAACCCTAATCACCATTGAAACTTAATTTTTCTTAAAAATAAGTTATGTTCATAATTTTCTCAAAATCAAGAACCTCATCTATTTGAATCTAGGGTTTCTTAAACTCAAGATTCAATCATATTTAATGATTATAGGGTTACCATAACCTAAATCATAAATAAGATTATTAAAGAACCATGTTAGGGTTCATAAACCCTAAGTGGCCGAAAATAGAGAGATAGAGGAGAGAGAGAGGCGTGTACCTTGGAGGGGATTTGATCATCAACAAAGCATCTTCATACCATGGAGATCAAACCCTAATGATCTAATCATATAGTAACTAAACCCTAAGTAGTCCGAAATTGATAGAGAGATTAGAGAGCAAACCCTAAACCTTTTAGGGGTTTTATTAAAATCTCAAAACAAAAACCAACATTAGGGTAAACCCCATATTGCCGAAACATATAGGGCTGCCTCCCCTCATGGCCGTGACCTAGCTAGGGTTACTAAAAACCTCTAGTTTCCATTTATACACCAAAGAAACAATCAAAACACAAGAAGTTCAAGAGAACCTCTCATGGCCGAATTCACCATGGTTTCTAAAACCATTGAAAACTTGATTTTAATTAATTAAACCATTGCCAAACATCTTAAATTTCATATCCATGCTTGATTTGGCTCTGATACCACTGAAAGGAATCGATCGAAATCATGGAATCGCAGCGGAAGAGAAAACAAAACTTTTTAAGAATGGTATTCCATCATCGAAAGATTCTAAACAGAAATCGAACAAGCATTGGGATATGAGATTTACATACAAGCAAATAAAATTAATAAAACATTAATTAACCTTACTTGATTCGCCTTTCGATTTGCAATCCTCAACCTCGAACTTCAACGCAATGAAGCCTCCAACGGTATCCACACAAAGGTAAGATTCCCTAAACCTTTCTAGTCTTTCACAACACTTGAGAAAGCTAGAATGGAGAGGGAGAGGAGAGTGGGAATTTTCGGCCCAAGGGGTTGCTTCCCTAGTATGAGTGAAACACTCATATTTATAGATATTCTCCTCCTTTAGGGATGTTTGGTTACTAGTGCTAGCATGACCAAATATCCTTGAATAGAATAATCCTATTCTTGGTTAATTTTGACCTTTAATTAATTAACCTTTAATTAATCAAAATCAAAGTTAACTTAAACATAGGATTCCCCTCTCTCAAGTTTAAGGAACTCTCTTACCCTCTATTGTGTGTGACCCATTGGGTTCACCCCAACCTAGCAGTGACTAGGGACATCTCCATGTCGCCTAAAATAGAAACTTTCTATTTAAAGGTTTAATTGAAACTATTCCAATTATGCCCTCATTGATAACACTTATCAATAGGCTTTCACTGGTCATGAGTGACGTCTAGCAATGTGTCATGACATGCCCTAGATTTGGGTGAATAGCAAAACTATATGAACCCTTCTTGTTACTTAATCCTTCATCCCCTAATGTCACAGTTAAGATATTTAGGGTATGGATACAAGTCAAAACCCTATCTTAACTTTCTTGTCATATGTTCTTCAAATTATAATCTCAATAAGATGAACCTTATGAAACTCTTTCATATTTCATCTATCACTCTGGCCAGAGATTCACATTGAGAGTTATATTTAAGAACTGACCCTGACATTCTCTCTCATAACATTGAGAGTGATGATTCCTTATTGACCACTCATATGCCTTCATGCAAGACCTATTAGAGCCAATGAGTGCTGACTACAACCTTATGATCAAGGCTGTATAAAACACTATCAAACCCTAATAACTCAGGCACAAGACATCCATGGTGTCTCAGGTCTTAGGATTACCAAATGGACGTAACATAAGAATATTCCTTTAACTTAATATCCATAGGAATATTCTAGTAGATCAAGTTCAGTGTACATATTCTCTAATATGCACCCACAGATTAACCTAAGTGTCTCTACACTGATAGGAAAGACTACCTATCCTCCCATTGGAGTTAGTTTAAATCTGTGCCACTCTTGCCGGTTTAATAAATGTCCTCTTTAATAAACCTATGAGCAGGAACACTTTAAGAATAAATGTGTATGAGAAATATGAGTCTTCATATCTCAACAAACTTGAGATACACATTTCTCTTATCATTTATTCATGGACATTATCGTATATATATTTAAACATACAAACGATAAGCAGTACCTTCTTATCCTAATATGAAATAGATATGCACTTTAGGATTGGTTTTAGGGCATACCTCTAACACACTCGACCTTCTGCTTCCCTTTGTCTCCTACATACAATCACATTGTACAATAAAACACAATTAGGTATCGTATACCATAAGCAGAATACTAATTCGTAATTAGTAAATGAATAAATAACAAGACGTACCACTAGAAGAACCATTCTTCAAAGAGGCGAGGTACTCCTTGCAATTCCTCCTCCAATGACCTGTCTTGCCGTAGTGGAAACACTTTCCCTTTGAGTCTTTCGAATCCTTCTTCTTCACACCTCCTTTTGGTTTAAGATTGGACTTCTTCTTCTTCTTACCCTTGCCCTTGGGCTTGGATTTAGAAGTTGAGGCCCCATCAACAACCAAAACACTTCCTTTGGAGTCCTTTTTCAAGGTCTCCTCAGCAGTTGACAACATGTTCATTAGATCAGTCAAAGAGACTTTGTCATTCACATCAGACATGTGAAAGTTCATGATGAACGGTTTGTAACTCGCAGGAAGAGAGTGAAGTAGAATATCAGTCCCCATCTCAGAAGAGATATCCACACCTAGATCATGAAGGGCATGGATATTCCGGATCATCTTCAGACAATGCTCATTGACAGATGTTCATTCTACCATCTTACATGCAAAGAGCTCACCAACAGTGTTGTACCTTACAACCCTATTTTGCGACTCATATAGCTCTTTAAGATGTTTGATGATTGCATGTGAGCTATCTATGACCTCATGTTGCCTTTGGAGCTCATTGGTCATCGATGCCATAATATAGCATCTCACTTGCACATCATCCTCGAGCCACTTTTTGTAAGTGTCTCGTTCCTCTTCTGATGCCCCTTCAGGTAGAGCATTAGGGCGTGGAGACTTAATGACATAGTCAATCTTATCAGCGGACAAAACAATTTTCAGATTTCTAATTCAGTCATTAAAGTTTGGACCAGTCAAACGGTTGTCATCAAGAATACGAGAGAGAGGGTTTAGAGGTGCCATCTACAACAGAAAATAATATAAGTTTCATATTAATAAAACATAAAAACTTTTGGTCTTTAATTTCTATGTTTCCTCCCACTATTTTGTTCAAATCCCACACACCCTAAGATGAGACTTGGGAATTTCAAAAATTGAATTTCCATAGCAGGGATTGGGGTCCCATTAAGAATTAGTAACCTCACATGTTAGTTTATTGGATACTAACCCTTAATGAGTGGATAACTCTTTATCCTAATGCTTCACCTAAGCAAATTCCAATCATCCTTTAGCCTCTAAAATCGTAGTATCCTCCTATAATAGTTTCTTGGATAGTACATTTTAGTCAAGTTACACCTACCATTCACATGAGTATGGTCAATTGAATGTGGCATCCCTCACATAATAGTTTCTTGGTAAGCCCCATTATCGTACCTCATGATATCCTATATGTAACAAGCCGGTTTGAACCTTCACAATGAATGTGTTCCCACATATCTGCAGCCAAACACATCCATCATAAAGACTCACCTTTCTTGTAATGGTAGGAGGCTAGGATAAAGCCCAAGGCTTCTTCCTTACAACTTAATTTTATGAAAATAGGGGTTTTGTAAAAGAGGGTCTCATTTTTATAACTATTCATACATCACATGCATCACAAATATATATCACGATATATAAATAAAGAGGTTTAGACCCACTTTTATTATTAGTTCTCAATTATCCTCCCACTGTCCTCTGAGAGACTAGGGTGGATTCATTTTGAACATATAATAAATTAGGTCAAGGCCCTAACTAACATACATCACATATATATAAATGGGCCTATGATAGATTATGGACTTTTAAGGGTGGGTTCAAATTTTGAGCCATAAAAGATGAACCCTATGTTTAAAAAGAGGGTTGGGTGATCGTAATTAAATCTATGTAACTATTACATAGTAACAAAAATCTTCTTATAAGATCTTTGATGTGAATGCCAAGTCTTTCCAAAGTTCTTGCTTTCCTCTCGTACATGACTCCACCAGGTTCCTTGAGTCCTCCACAAGCTTCTTTGAATTACAATATAATAAAAAGAAAGAGATTAAGGAGAAGGGGATTACAGATGTAGAGAGAGGGAAAGAGGCATGCAAGCCCCAAATAATTACATCACCTAATTTAAATAAATTTAAATACAACCCATTCAAATAAACCTATCACATCACATGCGGCCAATCACAACTCATTTTAATTGGTCTTTAGTCCATAATCATCCATTAACAGTTATACAATCACATTGCATAATAAACAAAAGCTACAAATGGCATATAATTAATTAAAGTCATGTCCTAATTATTATCCTATAACAATAATAATCTCATTATTATTATTATCCTATAATAATAATCAAGTCCTTTTAATCGCATTAAAAGAATATTATCATATCCCATATGATCAAAATAAGTTCCTTTCTTCAATATAAATAAAACTCCTAAAAGACACAATTAGGGTTTCAAATATGTAGAATTTAATTTGAGAAATTATTCTCACAATTCCTACCATGCTATTAACACTTTAATAAGCTCAGTAGATTAATCACTATTAACCTACAAAGGTGGAATAAATAATAATTCAAAATAAAATTTCAAAGAAAGAAACAATTTCCATTTTTCAACAGAAATTTCAGAATTCAGCTACTGTTTTGGGACCAATCTTTCCTATATTAAAACAACCTTTTAAAATGTGAGAATACTCTATTTCACAAGGATTTTCAGTCCTCTTTCAAATGGCATAGGTCTCATTAAGTAATTCCAACGTTTGGTATCACTTTAAAGTGATTTGTGACATGAACTTCAAACCATGGCAGATTCTGGAAATTCCTCACAAATGACTTTATTGGGCTTAACCTAGAGTGAACTAAGTCATGGAAACACTTCATTTCACTTGGTTTTTCAATCTTCTTTCCAATGGCAGGGGTCTCATAACTTGATTCCAACGTTTGGTATCAATTAGAGGCATTTTGCGATAGAGAGTCAGATTTTGCAGATTTGACTCTTGATCACAAAAAATCTAGTGTGGCTATCCTAGGTCATTAAAAATCATGGGAAATCTTCCTAGAATTTGTTAAGACCTAATATTAATGAAGTCGATAGGTGGCAAGCTTCAAAAATCCCAAAAAGCATTTTTCCTAGATTTTACAAAAGCTATGTGGTTGCTGTCCTGAAAAACAGCAACCCAGAAATAATCTTAAAACCATTTTAAAAATTATTTCTTCAATGTAAAATCATGCCAAAACGATTTTAACACATTTATACATTGTTAGGCAACATCCCTAAATGTTTTTAACAAATAAAAAAACATTGATTCATCACATGAATCATTCAATCTCTCAAGAATACTAAAAGTGTTTTTATAAAACATATTTTATCAAACCTACATTGTTCTTCATTTTTAATTTTCAAAAGTAACAAAATTATTTTGAAAACTTCATAAACCCTTTATTAAACATATGAAGAACTCTAGGATCATAAAATCAAAATTAAAACAAGGTCATTAGGGTTCCAAACCCATGTGGCCGTGAGTGAGGAGAGAGAGAGAGAGAATTAGGGTTAGGGTTAGGGTTAGGGTTTAACCTAACCTAATCCTAATTTAGGGTTTCTAAAAACACAAAATATGTTGCCTTAAACATTCCTAGATATCAAGTATTCAAAATAAGAAAGAATCAATTACAAATAAGATACTTTCCTAAACTTGAAAAAAACTTAAAATAGGAAACAAAGGAATTTACTTATTTGACAATTAGTGAGACTAATTTCAAAACAAGAAATTTCCAATTATGATTTAGGGTAACCTAAACCATTTTGCAGCCACCATCATCAACTTAATTAGGGTTCTTAAAGAAACCTAAATGGCTATTGTTAAACCTTTTAACAAGAACTCCATTAATATATACATCAATTTAAACAATTTTAAATTAACTTATTGCATGCATCAAGAATTAAAACTAAACACTTTTAACATTAAATCAAGATCATGCAATCACATTAGGGTTTCTCAAAACCCATATAGCCGTGACCCTATAGGGTGTAGCACCTTCATGGCCGTACCACACAAGGGGCAAAACCCCATGGCCGTGAACCCCATTACCTTTCAAAACTATGTTTTTATTAAAAACAATCTTTTGAACATATTTTCAAAAACAAGAACATGATCTAATCATGTCTAGGGTTTTTAAAAATTCAAGATTCAAATATATACTTTGATTATAGGGTTATAATAACCCAAATCAAAAATAAAAATAAAAAAGAATCATGCTAGGGTTCATAAACCCTAGTTGCCGAATGGAGAGAGAGAGAGAAGAGAGAGAGACACATACCTTTAAGAGGATTTTGATCATGCTTCAAGTTGTGATCCATGATGGAGAACAAACCCCAACAATCAAAACTCAAAACCATTAACCCCCACTAGGTCCGAATTTGAGAGAGAGAGAGAATGAGATAACCCAAAAACTTTTTAGGGTTTTTCATTAAAACCTAAACTCAAATCACCCAAAGGGGTTAATTCCCATATGGCCGAATCCTCTAGAGGCAGCCCCTTAATGCCGTGCTCATCTAGGGTTTCACATAAACCCTAGTTGCTATTTATCACATAAACACAAAACAAGAAACAAAACAATAATACTAGGAGGCAAGCCTCCATGGCCGAATCTCACATAGTGGTTTCTAAAACCACATAAACATGATTTTAATTATTATAGCCATTGGTTTCCATCATCAAATACATGACCATGCTTAATTAGGCTCTGATACTACTGATAGGATTTGTGATTAAAACCATGGATTCGCAGCGGAAGAGGAAAAACAAAACTTTTTCTTTTATAAAATCAATCCA
>JAESVK010063041.1:4381-27754 GCA_017140935.1 Hamamelis virginiana
TTTTTTTTTGTTTTCTAATGTTGATTTTGGTTTCCAAAAAATTATTTCTTTAGAGTTGCCCGAATGCTAATATTTTGTATTTTCCAAAATCTATCAAAACGGTACCGTTTGCCTAAGGATTTGCGGCAAAGGCTTTGCGCAACTTGAAGTTGCGCGAATGGCTTCCCCAAAACGGTACAGTTTTGGTACACTTGTTATTGCCTAAAATTTTTATGCGCGAATGGCTTCCCCAAAACGGTACAGTTTTGGTACCCTTGTTATTGCCTAAAATTTTTATTTCTCGCATATTTATTTATTTTCATTTAAAGGTTTTATTTCCTTTTAAATGTATGTAATGGCATGTAAAAAATATTGTAATAATAATATTTACTAGAATTATAATGTTTTATTGATATATCTGTTCATAAAACTCCATTAAAAAAATATAATATATACTTGATCGTGTTTAAATCATTGAGGATCTTATAAATTGACTGCCAAGAACAACCATTATTAAAAAAATAATAATAATTATCCCAATTTATTTTATATACATGCTACACAAATTAAATAAAAAATATAAAATATAAAATAACAATAATAATAATCAAGTCCAAAATTTCTTACATGCAAAAAAATCCGAATTTATTGGTTGAACGCTTGCGTGAACACACCATACAAAACAGTAATGATTTTTACTTGAACACACCATGCAAAACAGTAAGATTTATTCGTAATGTATTACATACAAAATGATAGTAAGATTTCTTAGTAATGTATTACATACAAAATGGGGTGGTACATGCTTTTCATGATGGCTGCTTCAAATGTACGAGGGTACATTTGAAGTAGCCATCACAAACGCCCTTAAAACTAAACATTAGAGTACTGAACCAACCTCTTACATATTATGCATATTCAAAATAACCATGTTACCATTACTTGCACCTAATCTCGATGCTCATTTTAGAGCTTTTGCATAGCTCCATGCATCTCTTGTTTTAGTCCAACCTTCTCTGCATCATGTTCTTCTAAACAACATGAGGCCCCAACATCACAAAGAATATTATCTTCCCCTGCATCATCCTCAATTTCTACTTCCACATCTTCTATAATAAATTTATTCATCAACTCTTTCTCATACTTGTCTTGCCTCCGGATAATACGTTCGAACATGATTTCCTCGTACTTGTTATATTCAGACAAGCTAACAAGTATCTCATCCAATTTCATCATTAATTTCTCCTGTAAGCGTCTTTCTTTATTGTATTTTTTTCCTTTGACCTTGTTCTTCTTAGTCTGCATATGGCCGTTCTTTTTGTTTTTTATCTTATGACATCCATTTCCTCCCGACATCTGCATTCTTCCCTCTAATAACAAAATGAATTGAAAACACGTTAATAATTAACACGAACAGTTTTGCATCTTAGGTTATGGTTTAGTACATCATATAATTTAAAATATTTCACAATTTCCTTATTTACACATATATACGCAGTTTAGAATTTACCTGTATTCATTTAATTGTTGCCCCTGCAATTAAGAATGCTTCTGCTCCAGTAGAATGGGAAGAACGAAATAAATGCTTCTCAGCAGGATCCGAAGGAAGGTCTATTGTTTCCATTTTTCAATATCATTCGCGTCCATATATATATCCGAGATTTCCAACAATGACAACAGCCGTATCTGCTCTCAGTCCTTATTGCTGTCATCTTACTCATAATTACAACACCTCCCTACTTCTGCAACACAACATAATTACACCTCCCCCCTACTTATATGACATGACAACATAGTTTGTTCTGATTCTAGATGCATAATTCACCTACTCCCAATGGGTAGGCCTAATTTGTATGAGCTAAATGAACTCGGTTCCTTTGATTGGGTAATTAACGCTTGGATCCACTTGAATTGTAACCCTATGAAGACACATGGATGCAGTATTCATCCAATGACTACGGTGGATTGAGGCAACAAAATGACTGCTCTCTCAACCGTTTTAAAGGCTCACGGCCATCAACGTCGTATCCTCATTTTTATTTCAATTTTTATTTCAATAAAAGAGTTTTAATGAATATCAAACAAAATTGGTCCTTACCCAAACAATCACTTTTACTACATTCGATAATAGGCCAAGCACATTGATCAGGGCTAAAAATACCCTTTGTTCTCTTCCATTCAGTTGTCTTCTCTCCTATCGGTGTACATGAAAGGGGAATTAATGAAGATAAAGAATATAAAAATGAAGTTACGGATTTCAACCAAAAAAAAATAAAAATTTGAAGATAAAAATTGGAAAAAGAAAATAAAAGAAAAAACCCTTAAAGCAGAAGTGCATAACCATCGGTGTGCATATGAGATATCTTAAAAAGAAATAAAAATCAAACGGCGTCTTGCCCTTCCGTGAGTCAAAACGCATGCCTTGGATGCCGTTTTAATAGCCTTATGTTTTCAACCGCTAGAGAGCACAATTTGCTAATGTGGCACAATCTCAAAAAGAAACCCATGCCTAGTCAAGTAGGATCCCACCCACGCAGAGGATCCGTGTTGCTTTCTGGCATATCCATTTCATTTTTTTGGCGCCATTTATTTGGCGCCAACTTAGATTTGAGAGCTGTAACCTCACCAACTCACATGGATTTGAGAGATGTAACCTCCCTACTTCTACTACATGACAGCACAGCACTGGTATCTATTTTTGTATGCATGATTCACCTACTTTTCAATGGGTAGATTTAATTGGTCTGCAAATGCAACATGCCTTCTGGCATAGTCATTTCATTTTTTCATGCCAACTCACTTGGTTTTAAGAAAAGTAACCGAACTATCATTGATTCGAAATTTCCTATTCATAGTTTGATAGTTCGTAACAAAATTCATATACACTGATGATATATTTCATTTTGAACTCCCAATCATATGGCTATCTTACTCAATATTTTGTATGTGCGGATTCACTTTTTAAAAATTATCTATTCAAACTATAAACATCAATTATATACATAAATTGATAACATTGACTATCAACTTGTAATTTTTGTAGTTTATATGTAATCAGAATATCAACCAATACAACATACTATGATGTAATAGAATCTCTTTCCCCTAAATTGTAATATATTTCTTATTTAGATGACATTTAAAAATTATAATATACTGTCAACAACACGTGATGACTAAAGCATCCATTACTACCAATATTTAGGTTTTAATAATTACTTTAAAAAATTGGTAATATAATATATAATAGATAATAATACATTATCATTCACTTTCGGAAATTATACATTCCCCGTTTAAAAATATGATTAGTATTAAAAATTATATATATATATTGTTAATGATTTCGAACATGTAAGGTGGCCCTAAAATAAACATAAAATATGCAGCCCATATGACTAAATGCCCATACTCAGTTGTAACTTAAAGGTTCTAATACATTAAAAAATAAACTAAATTTTAATAAGTGTAAGTTTATATTTTTGGAATGAATGTGTCCTCCTAATATTTGATGATTTAAAAATAAATCCAATTATAAAATTATGCAGTTTGCGGTTCGGATCAGCCGATTCAGCATAACTTCCGACATGGATGGAGTTCCGGGGATGGTGTGTTTGAGACATCGTGTTTGGGTTTGGGTGTTTATTTTATTATTTAGAACATTTGCAATGCTAATATTTATTTTGAGAAGCAACTTAACTCCATCAAAAAGAAGTTATTAAGGAAGATTGAATATACAAATATTGATGCTAATAAAACGAATGATCTAATACCTCTTGGCTATTTGAGTCCAATGATCTTAAAATTTAACTGAGAGATATTGTATACAGATTGATATAAAACACAATATGAAAATATTGAACTTACTGTTCTACATCTTCACCTTCTTCCAGTTGGTCGCAATGCATCTCTTCTTTTATTGGAATCTTGACTTTTAGAGTAGAAAATATAGATTACGAATATAGTTTCGATTATATATTGATTCATTTGAATTTTTAAATATCTGAACGTCCCGCTATAATTAAAAGCAACAGTAATAAATTCAAATATTGAAATTCCCGCTTCTAAGTTGTTTCATTGATTCTAAATGCATCTTTTTTAATTTGCAAAATTCCAATTTGCATATTTACTGGCCAAATGATACGGTATCGTTTTAAAAATAGTACATATTTGCGCAACTTCCCAAAAATAGAAACTGTGTCATTTCGGTGGATTAACCAGTATCATCCTACCCATACATTTCATACCGCCAGTGAATACGGTGTCGTTTTGTTACCATCCTTTGCGCAACTTGGAGTTGCGCTAATCAATTTGTTTTTATATATAATTTTCGTAATTTTCTTTTTGCAATAATCCCAATACGACACCGTTTTGAAACATATAAATTATTGATCATCTTTTATACCATACCCGATCCTCTTGGGTTTGCTTTTTAAAATAAGAAACCCAATGTTTGAAATAACTTCCCATATAACTTAATTATTGAATAATTCAATATCATTCTTTTTGTACTTTTTTGTTTTAATATTATTTTAAACTCCATTGGATTAACCATGTGATGTGAATTGTTCACTAATTAGCCAATGATTGGGCCTTCCAGCCAGTGGATTAACCATGTGATGTCAACTATTCACTAATTTCTCGGGCGATCGAACCAGTGGATTAACCATGTGATGACAACTGTTTACTAATTAATCGGGCGATCGAACCAGTAGATTAACCATGTGATGACAACTGTTTACTAATTAATCGGGCGATCGAACCAGTGGATTAACCATGTGATGACAACTGTTCACTAATTTATCGGGCGATCGAACCAGTGGATTAACCATGTGATGTCAACTGTTTACTAATTAATCGGGCGATCGAACCTGTGGATTAACCATGTGATGACGACTGTTCACTAATTTATGGTTGCAATCGGGCGATCGCACCGGTTGAGTACCAATGTGATCTCACTTGTTCACTAATTTATCGGGCGATCGAACCAGTGGATTAACCATGTGATGTCAACTGTTCACTAATTAATCGGGCGATCGAACCAGTGGATTATCCATGTGATGTCAACTGTTCACTAATTAATCGGGCGATCGAACCAGTGGATTAACCATGTGATGTCAACTGTTCACTAATTTATTGGGTGGTTGGGCGATCGAACCGGTTGAGTAACCATATGATCTCACTTGTTCACTAACTGATCGAGCGATCGAACCAGTGGACCATATCCAACGGTCAGAATTTGGAACCTACCAGTTGAAGTCCGGACTACAGCGGATCGCCATTAATCTCACGAGTATGTACATTTACATGAAAAAATAATTACATATTTTTATTCGAACAAAATTGTTATTAAAAAAAATAATAATAATAAATTACTTTAACTGTTCATTAATTTGCCTTAATTAAAAAGCAATTACATTTATTAATTGCAATCAAAATGTTATTACACAAAAAAAAAAATAAATAAATAAATGAATTTGTATAATTGACTGACTCCCGTTCATTAAATTACTATTACTTTTGTCAAATTGAACATATTTACATTACTTACTTAGAGCATCTGTAGTGCAGCACTTTAAGTGGCAATTTAATGTCAGACTCAACTTTCAAGGATAAAATGGTGCTCCAATGCAGCACTTTAATTGGAGTTTATTTCCGTCAGTAGTTACTGACTATTTTAACTGCATCCTCATGTTTAAACGGTGACATGGCTATTGTCACCATTTAAATTGCTTTTATTAATTGATTACACCATTAAAAGAATTCCAACCCACAATTAATTGCTTTTATCACTATTAATTGATTTTTACACAATTAATCGTGTCACCAATATATAAAATTCTTGTAATTATTAATAAATAATTTTGTCACACAAATTAAAATTTAAATTAGAAATAATAATTACTGTGTCAAAAAAATTAAATAAATTTGGTCATGGTTTTAATTTAAATACTATTAGCTAGAATATAGTTAATAAAATTTATTTAACTACATTAAAAATGTAATTAAAATAAAATGTTATTTTTTATTTATTTGAATATTAAAGTTATCAGTGAGCCAATAAATTAAAATATAAAAATTAAATATTTTAATTTTAAAACTAATTAAATGAATATTAAATATTCATTTAGTAAATTTAAAAAGAAATTAAATTAACTTCCTAATGTATTCCGATTATTAATTGAAATTGAAAGCATTAAATCATTTTATTTAATCCATGTCATCACTTCAAGTGTTGCTTTAAAGTGTTACTTTACTTTAAAGTGTGTATTGTAGCATACATGTATGTAAGTTATAAAGTTAAAGTGTGAAAGTTAAAAGGGTCAAAAAAAGTGGACACGTGCCATTAAACAATGGAGTTATGTTGTAATGGATGACATTTAACCATGTGAGCATTGGAGATGCTCTTACAAATAAGCAAGGATTCGATCCGTCTTTGCGTCCAATCCCAGCAATCATCTGAATGACTAATGAGCATTAAATGGTCTGAGCCAATGATGGTGCCGTCGTTTCGTATTCAAGTTGACTGGCAAATGATTCGGTATCGTATTAAATATAATCCATTAGCGCAACTTCCCAAAACATTGGAACAGTGTCGTTTCGGTGGAGTTGCGGTGTTATCCTATCCATAATACGGTGTCGCTTTGTCGCCATCCTTTGCGCAACTTGGTATTGCGCTAATCATTTTATTTTATTTTTTATATAATTTTCATACTGTTCTTTATGCTATAATTCCAGTAATGTTATTTTTTTTATAATTCCAATACGCAACCGTTTTGAAACCCTTAAATTATTGATCATCGTCGTATACCATACCCAAACCTCTTGGGGTTGATATTTAAATTAAGAAACCTAAAGTTTGAAATAACTTCAAATATAAATTACTGATTGAATATTTCAATATGTTTCTCTTATTAATTTTATGTTTTCATATTATCCGCATGAATTTTTGGAGGGGTTGTGCATCAAATCCAACGGTCAGAAACAATTTATATCCTACCACCGGAGCATTGCAAAATTAAAAAGAGGAGTCCATTTGCAGTCCGGACTGCATCTGATTGCCATTAATCTCACTAGTATTTACATATAAATGAAAAAATAATTACATTTTTGTTATTCGAACAGAATTGTTATAACAAAAAGAAAATTTAAATAAATGACTAACAGTTCATTAATTTGCCTTTATTTAAAAAGATTTACATTTAAATAATAATACCAAAGTGCTATTACACAAAAACAAAAAAAAAAAAATTAAATAAATAAATGACAGATTCTCCGTTCCTTAATTAGTCTAACATTTGTATGCATGAACATAGTTACTTAATTACAAAGGAGCAATGTGCCAATGTTTCCATCGGTCTCCGCGTCTAATCCCATCTAGCATGAATGCTTATTAAGCATTAAATTCTATGAACCGGTAGTGGTGGCGCCGTTTGGGATTAACTGTGAAAACCTGCTATACATATTTAAGTATCAAGTGAGAACGGACATGAGTAACCATACCCCTTTTCTACCCATTGCGTCGATCGCTCTACTCCTTCCCATTTCCAAACCGCCATGGCTTCCACACCGCCAAACCGACCGTCACCCAGCCACCATCCATCACCGGGCCCTCCAGCGCGGATTTCAAGGGAGAGGGTTGTAGATTTGGTGGAGAGGATCCTCTCAACGGTAGATAACATGAATCGCTCCTTCAATCTCCACCGTGAAGAAAACGTGGAGCGTTGGGTGGCGCTGAACCAACGCTTAGACACGACGGATGCACAGGTCGAAGGCATCGCAAGGTGCCTTCAATCTCAGTTTGGTCCCCCCCCCACCTCCTCCGCCGCCTCCTGCTCCTCCTGCCGGTGTCGGATCCCCAGTGCTTGATGGCGACGACGATTTCTTCTCCTCCTCCTCCGAAAACTGAAGACGAAATGGGTTTTTTGTTTTTGTTTTTTTTATTGTAAATTTATGAAAAAAAGTTGGAATGGATGTTAGGGTTAGACACAATAGTGCAAGAAAGCGAAAGATTTTTGTTTTTTGAAATGTGAAGTCAGGGTGTTTGTTGTTTTCATCTTAATGAAGTCGAAGAAATAGAAAGCGTTTATATTTTATTTTTCTGCTCATTCTTTTTGTGCAGTTTTGCTATAAAGAAGCTTCTATGAGAAGCTTTATGATAAAACGTGGGTGACACACAACGAGGATTCCAGATCCTCTGCTAGGGTGTAAGTGGCTTAGGTTAGGTTTACTATTAATTTTTGCAGGATCAATACACTTGGCCATACTTTTGCAAATTGGGATTCTCTGATAGGGTTTATCATGCTAGTATTTGCATGGGTTTGATCCAGATGATGCCACGTAATCAAAAAACGAATCCAATGGCTGGAAGTTAACAGCAAAACGGCACACGCACTTTCGGTTTGATGGCTCACGGACATCACGGCATAACGCCATTCCGTCCACTGTATTTTCCATGGCAATTAGCCAATTAGTTGTTTTAACGTATTTCCCATCTCATTTGCTTCATTTTCCCTCAGTTTCCATCACTTTCTTGGACCTCTTTGTTCTTCTATTAAATCGTTGGCGCTGAGGTCGTGGTGAGGGAGCTGGTACTTGACGATGAAGGGTCAGTGGTGGAGGAAGAGGAGAGATGGATGGTGAACGAGGAGAGGGAGGTCGCGGTGGTCCGGTTGTCGGCATCACTGAGGGGTCGTTGACTGTGTTAGAGTAAATTAATTAAATTCCCTCATTAAAACCCTAACGGAGCACCTTTACAGTTGTGAGCCATTAAAACGCTAAACGCAAGAGAGAACGTCGTTTTACTGATACAACCATTCCCAGCCGTTGGATCCAGCATTTGATGAGGTGTCGTCATCCTGCAACAACCCAAGTGAACCCAAGTAATATAACCCCAAGCAGAGGATCCGGGTCCACATTCTCCCCCCCCCCAAGTAACTCAGTCAATCTGACTGCATAGGTCGGCCTGTCCATCTAAGGTTGATAGGATCGCCGCAATGACCATAACGCCCTTCGGAAATAAAGACAAAAGAAACAAAACGTAAAGGGCAATCCAGAAATTTCATCGAAAAGCAATTGATTGCAAAGCCTGCAAACTGACTGCATAGGTAATAGGGGCGCATCAATGACCTTAACGCCCTTCATAACTGAAGCAAAAAAACACAAAAAATAAAGGGCACTCCAGTCATTTCATCTAAATTAGACTGGGGTTCGGGGTGAAATCGACAGCACATTTATGGAGCGCAGGCTGCAGATTGCGCTGTGCAGGTTGCCGCCCATATCTCTCTGGCAATCAATGTGACTTTCCAATCTCGCATAGTTGATTTCTTATTATCCTATCCCTTTTCTCGACTTGCAGCTGCTGGCTTAAGATATGCTCCTTCTCCCCTCACCACGACTGCGCGACCTCGGATCGGCTCTCTACTTGGACGTATATCTTCTTTCACCAAGTCCACACCTCACCGAGAAGCAAAGAACCCAGCGCATTAGACGGATCTGAGGAACTCATTTTTGTTTTTGTCCTCTGACCGCGACTGCGATACACTTTTGCTTTCTTCTCCAACGTTTCTCTTCGGCATCAAGTTAAGCGCTCACCTCTGTATGTATGTATTTGTAATCTTTCTACTTATTGCATCTTTGCCATTCTCATTTTATGATTTATAACCCTAACCCTAATATGTTATGATTGGGCGAGTAACTCGTTTGCGGAATTGATCATTCTTGGGGATTGATCATGTAATGTATATTTTTGCTTTATTTTTGGGTGAATAATGCATTCAAACATGCAACTCAAGCTTTTGAGAGCTGTGGAAGTAACACACATTACAATATTTTGGTTATTTGTTTTTATTCCTGGCGTTTGCTTGTCGTTCTCTTTCGGTCTACCTTCTCGTAATTGTCTACATTAAAAAACTGCTACCTATTATTTTCTTTTAATAATTTTCTGTATTACTGTGTAAATTTATTAATAAATATTTTTTTATTGTCTCATGTGTGCATATGATGGCCAAACTTCCATGTCTTCTGATTGGTGATTGTTTTGATGATGCTCATTTGCCAAAATTTTAGTTATTTATGTTGTGGTTGTAATTCCGGCAGTTGAAAGTTACGACTTGGTAATTAAAATTAAAGCTACTTTGGCAACATAGGCATAGTTTCAAAAGTAAATATTCATGAGATGCAATTGTTTTGTTAATTTTACTTTAGTTCGTGCTAATGATGCTCATTTTCTGAAATTTTTTTTTTTTTTTTTTTTGAAAATGGAAAACTTGTTAACAAATTCATATGCAAAACAAAGTGAAAGTTAATAATTCATACACGATTTTTCGGTTTAGTTGGGATTTTGCTTATTTATGCTAGATCTGGATTGGAACTTGTATGATTGAGGTTAATAATTGTTGGCAATTTGGGGTTAGCAAGTGCCATGTTAATAAAATTGAGAGAGGGACAGAGATAGAGCATTGTAGTTAGAGAATTTTGTAGACGAATGTATTTTGTTTTCGAATGGGTAAAGAAAAAATTTGGGATGTTGTACGCATCCTTGTCCATTGTAACCAGTTTCAATCCTACTAACAAAGACAGAGAATAAAGTGGATTAACCTACGTTCTATTTCCTTGACTCGATTATCATTTTCGTATTTTGATTTGATATATTCCTATGCTTGATGTGATATTATCTGATATTATTCTTCTCAGCCATGGGACAATCAGAAGAAAGTGAACGAAAATTAGGCTCCACTTGGTTTTTCAAAGTAATGGTGAATAATTTTTCTGAACAAATGGTAATATTCTTTTATGAATTTGTTAGATTTGCTATTATATGTGGTTTTATAGGATAATTTAACATGAATTTATGCTTCATGTTAGATGAAGCAACAGTGTTTATGAATGAGATATTACTATTACTTTTGATGCAGCTGATACCTAAAGAGTTCTCAAAAAGATCACACTTGATCGAGACCATATCTAAGGAATGCTTGTTGACAACTTACAAAGGAAGTTGGCGAATACAGTTGCGTGTGGAGAATGAAATAGAAATCTACTTTGCAGATGGTTGGGCTACCTTTGTTGCTCACCATAAAATAAGATTTGGAGAAATTATTGTTTTTGAAAGATTAGGCAAGTCCAGTTTTTTTGTGTATGTATTTGGTCATAGTGGTTGTATGAAAGATTTTGATAGGTGTACACGGATGCCAATCAAAGAGGAAGTAATAGATGAACCTTTAGGTCAGAGTATAAATCAACAAAATATGAAAAGTAATTATTTCTACTTTTTCGTCATTTTGATTTTCTCACTATTTCTTCTTATATGTTTATTAAATTACTATTACTTTTGGTTCTATTTTGTAGGTCAGAAAATGGTTCGGCAAGCAGAGCTGCGTTCAAATTCAGGCCCTAATTTTGTTGTTATTTTGAATGCATCAAATTGTCACCCCAAAAAACCCTACATGGTCTATGCATAATTTGTTTTATTTTAATAATCCTTTATTTAATTCTTGTTTACCATAATAGTTTATTTCATCTATTTATACTGTTACATTTGTGACTTAAATTTTCATACTGATTCTTGTTATTGATTTCTATGTTTCAGCATATTCCAATAGAATTTGTTCGTTCAGCTGGTCTTCATACAGTGGATACAATTTTAATAGAAGATATATCTAAGAAAGTGTGGACATTTAAGCTGGACAGGGGAACAAAGTATAATAATGGTGACAGGAGAGTAAAACTCAGAAAAGGTTGGGCAAATTTCCGTGAAGCAAACAATCTCTACTTTGGTGATAGATGCATATTTGAACTCGCGTCCACTTCTGGGAAACGACATTTTCCTTTTGTTAAATTTCGGGTGCTACCTAATTAGCATCAAACAGTTGGAGTGTTAAAGGGGTTTCCTTTTTGTTCTGACTATAGTGTGATTTAATGTTTTTTTGTGAACATCTTTTAATATTTTATGCCGTATTATAAATCCTCTAATATATATAGACTAAAATGCACAGGTCTTTTATTTTGTTGTAGATATATTGTACATTAACCATTTGCTGTGGTGATCTTATTTCGCATGTACAGTTATTTTGTCCTTTAATAATTTGTAGGTGTTGTGTTGGGGAGTCTATCTGTAACGGTAATTTACGATCATTTGGTCAAATTTTGAATTCAATTTGTAGGTGCGTTCTTGGGTGAGTTTGTCCTTGACAGTAATTGTATTTTGGGCAAATTTGTTTGTCATCAATTTTGACCAAGCCAAACTATTTAATTGTTTTTTCCACTATAATTATAAATTGATAGGAATTAAATTTGACTTCCTTTAATTTACAACTTCTCTTTTCATTATATTTGACAGCACGTGCTTCACGATGTCCTTTGACCAAATGATCCTTATCACACATCCAAAACAGGTCATCTAAAAATTAGTCACTCACGTGCAAAGCACGTGTACAGCAAGGCAGATGATATTATTGATGTATCCAATGACTGAAAGTTAGAAGATGTGAGTTTAGCAATCAATAATACTTTACTCATAAATTAGTGAATAGTTTTAATGACCTGTTTTACATGTTCTTGATAGCATATGGATCAATAATACATTGTGTTATCACAATGCTAACCAAACAATCATTTCACTTATTTTACTGAAGTTTTTTTTTTGTTTTTTTTTTTTAATAAACTTCCCGTAACTTGAAGTGCGCTTATAAATAAGGGTTTTTTTAGAGCCTTTTATTTTGGGGTGAGCATGTATGTGTTAATGATTAAATTAGTGCTTTTAATCATGGGTTTAATTAAATATATAGTGTCATTTTGATTATGTAGGGGGATTGAGCATCTCCAACCATTAACAGCAATTTTGCCTCTCCAAATCCCATGAACAGTGTTTTGCCTCTACAATTCGCCTATCGAAATGAAAGGTCACTCCAACCATGACCATGCAAAATGCCGAACATTAATTTTTTAATGTTGTTTGGACTTTTGGTCAAACCATAATTTGAATATGATATAAACGGCCATATTTTGTAACACAATTTTAAAAATAGTATTTTTTACCGATAATTGATATTTTAACGACAAATTTTTAATAGTTTTAAATTAAATTGAAGTATGGAAAATTTAAAATTCAAAATAAAAAAAAAATTGCTTTCATTTGCCAAAATTTAAAAATCATCTTTAGTAAATTTCCATATGGCAATTCAAAATTTGCATATGCCAATTTGCATATGCCAATTCCGGTTCATTAGAATATTGGTTTGCGTTGTCAGCACTTTCGCCACAAAAATTATCATAAAAAACCACATCACCGCTTAAGAGACTATTAAAATATTGATTATTTTCATAATCCATCTGGACATGAAAATAAAAAATAGAAATTAGCCACAATAAACATAATATTCAATGCACAGTGCTGTATTATAATGTGCATCTTACGCAACTTTACCTCAATTAGGACAAATGCAGTACATATTTTGTAAAATTGACCGTTGGATTATATGACCTACTTATTAATTTCATGTTTACCAAAAATCACAATGATCCAACGGTCGGTTTATGAAAAATTGTTCACTAGGAAAAAAACGGTGATATTTTGAATAACATAAAATGTCACAATTTTTCATATTGACATATATTAGAAACTAACCGTTGGATCACTGTGATATTTGCCAAACATGAAATTGATAAGCAGTTTATCTAATCCAACGGTCAAATTTTCAAAATTTGAAATACAAGTTATAAAATTAGAATAAATACTTATCATGTTATAATAAAAAAAATTACTTAAACGAAATGAGTTAAAATGAGTTCTAAGCAAATTACAAAGTAACAGATAAAGTATAAGACAATACATAATTGATTTTCGGTAAAAATAACAAATAAATAAAATAAATAAAGATAAAAAGTAAGACATATCATGTTTATCTTCTAGTTTCTTCTAGAAGAAGAAAAAGAAGATTGTTGACAATGGCCATATCAGGTCTGACCTGCTCTCTCAACCGTCTTCAAGCTCCCCTCTCTAGAAGCCGTGAAAAGAACTCTCTTCTCTGCGCAACAACAATCGCATGAAAGACACCAGAACCCTGTATCAAAAGGAAGCCATTTTATCTCACTTGGTGATTTTTCTTGGTGAGGAAGGTGGTCTGGTACAGTCTTGGTGAGGAAGGTGGTCTGGTACAGCAACGGCTCTTCCCAAATTGTTTCTTAAAAAATCAGCTTGTGGATGCATAGGAGGTATGTCTTATATTCATTTTATAGTTGGTAATTTGCTGCACAAATATCATTTGCATAGGAGATTTCCGTTGAGAGAGATCCGTTGCACAAATCAAAATTGGAAAAATTGTTTACGTGGCTACGTTGCCGAGAGCTCTCTATCTCCTCCATCTCTCGGCAAATTTGCCGAGTGATATTAGGTGGAGGCATTTTGCCTACAGTTTTGCCTCTTCAGTTGGAGCAGCGTTTTCGCATTTGAATATGCTGTTTTTTTCATGAATTTGTAGATATGGCACGTAGGCCAAGAACCAGAGGTGGGCACGTGAATCACGGTTCAAGGACAATATGCGGGGTTAATCCGGGCCCAGATAATTTATCACTATTGACACAACAAGACAAACATCGATCTGTTGATGTTTGGAACGGACATGTGAGAAAATATTAGAACAGAATAGTTTATAAATGTATTATTTAAAAAAGTTATTCAACATGTGCTGTACTAACCCGTGTTATTGTATTATTGTATAGAACAACATTTTGTTTTGCAGGCATCGTAGGCATTGGGAATTACCAGAAATTATAAGAACTGATGTATACAATGCAGGGTTTGAATGGGTATGTAAGATTAGACATATTCAAGTTGACCATTCGTTAATAACTGCACTCGTTGAGCGATGGAGACCTGAAACACATACATTTCATTTCCGGATTGGCGAGATGACAATCACTCTTGAAGATGTGCACAAAATATTGGGGTTAAGGATCAACGGAGAAGCAGTTAGTGGTCCGACAAAGCTTAATTGGGGTGATTTGTGTGAAAGATTGTTGGGTACTCGTCCCTCGGTTATTAGAGGGTCTTCAGTCACATTATCATGGATTGAAAGGAATTTTAGGAACACATCACATCTTACCACGTCCATAACGGACAGGAATCAACGCTTGTGTTATGCCAGAGCATATATTTTATATCTCATTGGATCTACGATTTGTCCGGATAGTACAGGTGGCAAAGTGCCATTGATGTATCTACAGTTGTTGGAGGATTTAATGGTTGCTGCACAGTACAGTTGGGGGAGTGCTACGTTGGCATGTTTGTACAGATCTCTATGTACAGCTGCGCGTAGGGAAAGTGCTCAAATATGGGGGAATTTGACACTACTACAGGTTGGTATACTAACTTAAAAATGCCCAAAAAATGCTTATTAGTACAAACAGAAATTCTATAATCAGTCCGGCTTGATTATAGAAAAAATACGGTCACTCCATTTAGGGGGTGATGCAGGACACAGTTCCACATTCGACCGTTGGATTTTCTATTCAGGCAGTGCTTGTCATGCCTGCAAAAAATCACAGTGATCCGACGGTTGGTTTCTGAGAAAACTGACTTAGAAAAAAACTGGAAAAAACTGTCATTTTTTATTCTTTGAATTCCAGTTTTTTTCAAAGTCAGTTTTTTCAGAAACCAACCGTCGGATTACTGTGATTTTTTGCAGGCATGACAAGCACTGCATGAATATAATATCCAACGGTCGAAACTGTGAGATTTGACCTACATCCCCCCCAAAATGGGGTGACCGCAGAAATGCCACAGTCAGGCCGGCCTGACTGTAGCATTTCTGTAAGTACACAGACAAATATACAATTACTATTATCAATATACAATGCCATCAAAATTGTACATTTAATATTTTCCATATGATTCATAATGAAACAGATTTGGGCATGGGAACATTTATCAGTAGGACGTCCCCAAATAAATGTAACGGCTGAAGATTTAGCACAATCGCAGGTTTATGGTTATAGGTATTGAAAATATAGCATAATTATTGAATTACGATAGATCAGCATTAAATAATCATTTTAATAATTTATGCTAAACAAAAATATAATTTTTTAATTAGAATGTTTTATATTTTTAAATGACATTTCTATACATAATTATAATGTTTTCATATTGGCAATGTGCTAGATGGAGACATTCTAAGCGGAGCTTCACAAGTGTTCCTACGCACGATGTAAATGTATACCGAGACCAACTGGACACACAAAAACCAGATGAGGTAAACTGAGAAAATTATCTTGCGTATAGTATATTTGCAATTTATTATGTTATTATAGGGTGATGATTAATAATGTCTCATCAGGTAATATGGGATCCATATACGAGACAATCTGGAATAGTGTTTCCAGCTAATGTGAGAGAAGATCTGCGTGAACATAGATGGAGGTGTCGGATTCCGCTTATTTGTTTTTTCATTGTTGAGTGGCATTATGCTGATAGGGTAATGCGACAATATGGTTGTAATCAACACATACCCGATGCTCCTTACGCAGAACAGGTTGAACTTCATAAAATTGATAGAAAGGGGCATAGAAGTAAGGAAGATTGGTCTGTAAAACTCCAAAGGTTCATGGATTTATGGGACACGAGGCACGACATTGGAATGAACCATTTTGTTCAGGAGCGTGTTATTGGGCATGCAGACATGGTGACTTACCTAGAATGGTACAATGAACACACGCGTCGCCGAATCGGACCCCCATCTGAGCCAAGCCCACGAATGCAGCAAATGACGTACCGCCCTACAGCACCCATAATTGACAGATTGGTAAATATGGTGATCGAATAAAATTTAATTTAAATAAATTACAATTATTACTTAAATTGGGTCATAAATATATTGCGTTGGATAAATATTTACAGGTTGGAGCATTAAGGAGCATATCTCAAAGAACAACGAATGCATTACGTGACATTCGAGATGAAACTCAAAGAGCTGTCTATGATGAAATTTTGGGAACATGTAGATCAGCATTAAGAGATGTTGGGGAATCATCTTTGATACATAGAACATTGGGACCGCGTCCAGTAATAGGTAAAGCACGTGAATCGAGTTCGAAGCGGCAACGTGTTTGATGTTTGGTCGTGACCATACTGGTGGAATCGCCTGAGCAGGTTTGAATCATGGGCTGCAGCAAGTTTCTGAATCTCTTGACTGGTTGGTTGATGGCATTCTTGATCATTTGGAGTGCTATTTTTGTTGAATAGGCTGATAATATTTCCCAACAGAAGGGGCCATTCTCCTGTTCCTTCTACTATGATAGTGCCAATTCATTCAATGAGCTTAAGAATGTTTGATATTTCAGCACCAGAATTTGGTTGTTTTGTTTTAAGTTACAGTTCTGAATTCTCTATATAAATTATGGATATTTGTCTCAGATGTTGCTGTTTCTTCTAACACCATTTTTTAAAAATAAAAATTAAAAGATAGAAACGATAAGCCTCTGTTTGGATCTCGGAAAGAGTTGGGGAAAGGAAGGGAGAAAAGCTTAATAATACTTCGGAGAGGAATCCATTTCAATGCAATTTTTAGCCTCCTTCTTTCCTTTCCGTAGGTCTTTCATGATCCAAACAGGGCATATGTATCAAAAGTTTAATATGTAAAATCCTACCAGCTGACATGACCTGATTTTTGAAGTTATAAAACTTCTGAATTTGCTATAAATACTGTCAAAGACTGCTAGGTTGTATGTTCTATTTTGATAAAGTTATCTTTGTAAAATGGTAATAGAGCCTAGGCATTAAACTTCGATAACTTCAAAAACATCTACAAACTCAAAAGAAATTGAGGAGGGAGAAACATGGAATTGACTTTATAGAAAAGTAGTCATTTTCATAGCCGTCTAGGTGAGTTGAACAATCAAAATGGAGATTATATACATTTATCCCATCCGGGCTTATATTATAAGGTGCCCCTTAAGCAAACGCACTTTCACTTTTGCGTGAGGTGATTTTAGGGCTAAATACATATCATATTTTCAAAAAATTGACTGTTGGATTAGATGAACTGCTTATAAGTTTCATGTTCGACAAAAATCACAGTAATCCAACGGTTAGCTTCTGAAAAAAGTAAATGGAAAAGCTTGTGACATTTTAAAAAACAAAAAAGTTACAATTTGTCACTATGACATTTTTCATAAATTCAAGTTCGACAAAAAGCACAATAAGCCAATGGTTATCTTCTAAAATAACTAAATGGGAAAAACTTGTGACATTTAAAAAAACTAAAAAAATTCGCAATTATTCACTATGACATTTTTCAGAAATTGACGGTTGGATTACTGTGATTTTTGGCTAAAATGAAATTCATAAGTAGTTCATATAATCTAATGGTCAATTTTTCAAAATATGATATACATTTGACCATATAGAGGTCACCTTAGGCAAATTATGCAGCACTAGACAGCTGCAACTAACACATCTTAAATGGATAGTGTATCACTATATTTTTCTTAAATTGGCAGTCCGGCAGCAGTAGACCCTACCATTATGTAGGGTTGGCTCTTTCACTTGTGTGTACTCCTTTAGCCTCAATCTTTAGTGATACATTCACTATTGGAATAAACCATATATTTGAAACAATAAGGTTTTTCGGCAAAGCTGCATGCCAAATCCAAACATTCCAAAGCAACGGATCCCCTTTTTTCCTATATATCTCCCAAGCCAATGCTGTGGTAAATATACCATCCGAATTTGGTTTCCAAAACACAGATGTCTATCCCTCCCCATCCATTGATGCGGGTTAAATCTTATTCCTTTTTCATTTAGAAATCATTTTTGACTAAGAACAAGGCACATCAAACGTGTAATACAATCTATGTATAAACCCCCTTCCAGTTTGAACTCCCGACCTTCAGCACTCTAATCTTTTATTTATGCCATAACAATGGCAGTGCTCAAGTCTCACTTCTAAGGCAACTTGATAACCTAAGAATAGTAACTCCATAAAACAAGGCGAAATTACAATACTGGACATAATGAGTTTTGCATAGTCCCATCTATTTTGATCAGGTAAATGAATAACACTACTTCTAACCATCTATAAATTTGGCTATAGTAAACAGTAAACTATAAAAATTAGTGACTATAGAAAAGAGATCAATAATTTAAATAACATAAACACTAAAACAAAAAACAATTAATTAGCCAAATCAGTATGGCATAAGAATAATTACCCAACACTCAGTATCCTTAAATGGTTCACTTATAAATGGGTTCGAATCTCTTAAATGGTTCACTTATATATAAATGCTTCATCGAAAAGTAACATGCCACTTGTCATCGATAATATCCGGTGCACCACAGTTCCAAAATATTGAAACCTAATATTCGTCGTCACCTCCTACAATTTATAGGAAAAATATTTATCAAAATATTGTTACATATAATGTCAATAAATGATTACTAAACAAGTTAACACATATAGATTACCATTTGAAGCAATGTCATCCTCATAAGCAGCAGATCCACCACTGGGACTTCCCAAAACAGATGGACCACTGCAACACTTAAACGATTATTAAAGGAATAAGGACATCTTTTCACTAATTTGTTTCTATATTATCATGTCATATGTCGTGTTTTAATTTTATGAATATTATGCACATGTTATTTTTTGTAACTAACATATACATACCGTTCAGGCTTTTTAGGACAATTACGGGCATCGTGTGTGACTCCGTCTCTTTTACAGTAGTTGCAACGACGACCTTTTGACTTCACCTTCATCTCTTTCAAACTTTTGATGCGCCCATATCCTTTAAAACTAACTGGGCTTGGTTCACTGTAAGTTGATGGAGTAGGTTCTTTGCATTGAGTTGACACCCCCACGCCACTACAACTCACATATGACTTGATCATCCCATGTAACCTTTCCATATTCTCTTTAACCATTCGATAATGGTCATCACTCCCCAATGCATCATCTATCAAATTATTAGCTACTTGCCATAAAGTAGTTCGCCGTGACAATAATGCCGTGTCGCAAGCATCACTCACCTCCACACCGCAAGCGTCATCAACCCTCCCCAGTGTTGCGCCCTTAGTCCACCTCTTTAAAATAAATTTTGAAGGCAATTGTGTAATGTCTTTTTGCTTCAGATATGCCAACAAATGCCTGCATGGGACACCTTCAGAATCAAATTTTCTGCAACTACATGAAATGCAATCCAAATCTTTTGCTTCCGCTAGATTTCGCTCTCTCTGACTCTTACCGTCATTACGGCTGACAGTGTATACACTATTGCACCCTTCCCCACTTTTAAACTGCACATCATACAACCAACTATGCCACAACTCCTCTTGGAATTTGTAAAAAATGAACCTTGTATATATTTTTGCCATCTGCTTCTCCATTGGCAATGGGGTCTTCAATGAAGGCTGTTCATTTATATTTTTAAAGTCCTCATTCAAGTCTGCATGTCTTTGTTTTGCAACTCCCTTCGTAAACTTGAAAATAAATTCCATTAGAGAATGTTTGTCATTAACGAGCCTCTTGAAGAACGCATGATTGCTTTCAGCACGTTGGCTGCTTGACATCCCAGCTGAGAAGATGTGCCTAACATAAGCAGGAACCCATTTCTCACGTATTTTAAACAGTGAAATAAACCACTTATGTTCCTTCAAATTGCTCTTTTCAAGCAATTGCCACCACTTGGCATCAAATTCTTCTTTAGTATCTGAATTCCAAATACAGCTTTTGAAATCTTTAATGTACTGTTCAAATCTACTTGTACCCATTTTCTCTGAAAACTTGTTTGTGATGTGCCAAATGCAGTAACGGTGCAATGTACTAGGAAGTTTAGTCGCAATTGCCTTTTCCATAGCCAGATCTTGATCAGTGATTATCATTTTGGGCGGCGGTCCAGGCATGAATTTCAAAAGTTGGCTAATTAGCCACTCAAATGAGCCGACGGACTCGTCACTAAGGAATGCACCCGCAAAGGTGACTGTATGCCAGTGGTTATTGACGCCCAGAAAAGGTGCAAAAATCATTCCATATTTGTTTGTTTGATATGTAGTGTCAAAAACAACTACATCGCCAAAATGCGAATATGCCTTTCGCATTTCACTGTCTGCCCAAAATATATGAGTAACCTTTCCATCATCGTCAGCCTCGATCACAAAACAAAAGGACGGGTTCTTTGCTTTTTCGGCCAAAAAATATTCATGCACCAAATCACAATCCATGCCATCTGTTAACTTTCTCATTCTACCGATTTCATTTCTAATATCCTTCTCTAAACACCCAACATTCCCTAAGCCGCCAGCTTGAAGCTCAAGAAAACTCATTTGTTGACAAGTTGGGATGTTCGCAGCCATAAATTGTTGTGTGAGACACTTTTTAACATCACTAACGTGACGATGGGATCTCAAGAATGGAACTTTCGTTGGGGACATGAGATCATGGTTGTGACCCTCATCAAATTTATGCACTTTGAAAACTGTATCGGTTTCTGACTTCACAACTTGAAGTCTTGCCTTGCAACCCCCTCGTAAGTTTCCCCGGCGTCTTATACCCTCAACTCCTTTTTTAATCACTTTCTCACCTTCCCTGAAACACACATATTCCTTCATTGTGATTTCATTCTCTCTGCCCTTTTTCTTACACTTTCTGCTGGAACCAATCCGAATACTAAATCCAGCCTCCCTTGCATAATCATTATAGAAAGCATTGACTTCGTCTAAACAAGCAAACTCTTGTCCTATTTTGGGTTTACATTCATGCCTAACTTCGGGTATGTACATATTGGAAGAATTGTCACGACTAATCGGAGAGAGAGGTTCGTTGTCGCTGGATAAATCGATACCTTCAAAATCCATATCACCTATAATAAATCGTACAAAAAAAAAATTAATAAGCCCCAAACACAGACAATGCATTCTAAAATTATCGGACAACGAACTACATTCCTTTCATATAAATTTTAATTTACAAATATCAAATTCTAATTCCTGTAAATGTTTAATAAAATATCTTAAAGGTATAGTAAAAAAATAATGGATTAATACAATGCCTAAAATCTGTGAAGTTACTTTTGAAATTTCCTTAGAAATTTGTTTTAGGACTTTAAAATTTACTTATGCATGGATTAATACAATGTTCAGAATCTCATTTATTGTCCCCCAAACCATCACAGATTAGTTTGAGAGTTTTTTAACCCATTTTTTTTAAAAAAAAAATTTCCAAATAAGTAAAAACCTTCAAGTTGCTCACAATTGGAAAAATTCTCAAAAAAGTTTATTGGACACCATAGTGAGATAGGAGACCACTAATATTTCTATTAATTTTTTTTATGTAAAAAGAAAAAAAAAATAAGCATTTCGTTTGGTAGAATTTTGCAATTTTCACCCAACTGAAGCCAACTTAAAAAATAAATCGAATCCCTTTTGAATTATAGCTAAATCCTTTGCGCAACTTGATGTTGCGCTATGCTATAATTGTAAAACGCATCGTTTCGCTCAAATTCTAATGCGCACAAATGCAAAAACGCACCGTTTCGGATACTTTCACCTTCGCGCAACTTGAAGTTGCTCTAACATTTTGGGAATTTCAAGAGAGTATGAATCAAATCAAACCCATTTGTTTTCCTTCTTTCTCTGATCTTTACCAACAACCAAACACATCTATTCTGCATTTTTTTTTCTTTTTTACGTTCACAAATATTGCTTAAAAAAAATTAAAAACAACACTAACATTTCCATCGGTTCATCTCATTCTCCAAAATAAATTCTTATTGCAGTATTCTTTTCAATGTGAAATGTCCCCGCAGATTGAACCACATTAAAGATTAAATTTCGATAAAATAACATCACGCAATAAAATGGTTGATTTTGAGAATCACTATAAAATTTATTCTTCGCGCAAAACTTAAACATTAAATAATTCAAACTAAACTTACTTCTTCAATGAACTGTGTCAAAAACTGAGATCTGCTTGAACCCAATGTCAATACTTTGCAACTTCGATTCCACATGAGAGAGGGGAGAGCTATAGTTTCATTTGGGAGAAGAGAGGTTTCAGTGACTGGGAGTATTAGGTTCAACTACATTGGCATTTGAGCGATGGTATGGATTAATTGGAAAGATGAGAGATACAGACAAGTAGAGGAGTGATTGACGAGATGGGATGGTAAAGAGGAGAGATACGAAGACAAAGATGACTGATTGATTGAGGAGTGAGAAATGGCGCCAAAAATTAATATCCAAGTCAGATACAGATCGGGTTGAATCGGGTCGGGCACTAACCGCGTGTTTTTAATTCCTTTTTAATCTCAGCCTTACATTTAGATCCGGCGGCTGAAATTGGTCACCTGATGCAAGGCTACATCAGGCGCACCTGATGATAGCACGACTCTATA
>JAESVK010063042.1:1508-13555 GCA_017140935.1 Hamamelis virginiana
CCCCCCCCCCCCACAGGATCAACAAGTTAGTAACTTGGAAGAGAGAATTTGGAAGTTATGAGGATGGATCTGACAGTGTTACTCTCTGTGAATACTCATTTAGAGTTTGAGAATAATTTGAGTACATTACGGGACTGTACTCACATGATATACTAGTACTCATTGTTGTCTTTATATTTTGGAATGTAGTATTTTCCGCACTTTATGTATTTTATAAAACTCTTAAATTTGTATTGGAATTATCCAAAGATGAGTGTTAGATGTTTTATGGTATTGTATCATTTCCGCATAGGGGTTACCCTGTGTGGGGTGTTACATATTGATATAGTGGGACCACTTCCTACATCAAAGGTTCAAAAGAAATTTTTGATAGTTGCTATTGATTACTTCACCAAACGGGTGGAAGCCCGACCCGTTGCCACAATCACCAAAAGCAGTATCAGAAGCTTCATTTGGGAGACTATCATCTGTCGCTTCGGTATTCCGCGAATTAAAGTTGCCAACAATGGGACTCAATTCAATAATTCTGGATTACGCACGCTATGTCAGGATCTCGGTATTCAGAACAATTTCTCTTCTCCAGGTCATCCACAAGCTAATGGGCAGGTAGAAGTAACAAACCAAACGATCATTCATTCTTTAGAGAAAAGGCTGGAAAAGGCTAAAGGATTATGGGTGGAGGATCTCCCTTCAGTTCTATGGGCGTATCACACTACCAGTCGGGTTTCTACAGGCGAAACTCCATTTTCTCTCACTTTTGGAACCGAAGCAGTCATACCTGTCGAGATCGGTCTACCAAGTTATCGACTAGAGACATTCAATCAAGATATCAATGATCAAGAGCTCTGCTTTAACCTTGATATGTTAGAATCAAAAAGAGAAACAACCCGACTCCGTATAGCTTCTTATAAATAGTATATGGCTCGGGCTTACAACAAAAATGTGAAAATTCGGCATTTCCGACCTGGTGATCTTGTTCTTAAAAAGGTTCTTCGCCCTAATAAACTTGATCCTAACTGGGAAGAACCTTATCAAGTTAAAAATTTCAATCGGATAGGCACATACTTGATCGCTGATCTGGACGGAAAAATGCTCCCTCGTCCTTGGAATGCTACCCATCTTAAAAAATATTACCCCTAAAGGAATACGTGTATTACCGTTTGCGGTATCCCGATCTGCTTATTTGGTTCTCTTTTGAAGAGTATGATTTATTTTTGTGATTATGCTCTTCATTTTTGTGATTGTGCCTTCTTTATATATCTGTTTAGTCCATATATATATATCTTTGTTATCTTCCCGATTTCTTTATCTTACGAGTAATATTTCAATGTTATGTTTAAATGATTAATTTTTTGATTGGTCATTTCTTTTTGCATTCGACATTTCAAGTCCCGACCGATCTCGGGCCAACAATTATATTTTGCTCTTCACACAAATCATGGGATTGATTTAAGGGCATAAACGTATAAACGTTACCCTAGTGACTTCAGTTCGGTGTTTTTACAACTTATGATATACTAATTCGATGTGAAGTACTTCGAAATTCTCTACTTCACCCCGAACTGGGGGAGATGGCGACATACAACAAAAAAAAAAAAAACAACACATAGAAACCATAAATGAACTTTTCATTGCAAAAAAGCATCGATATTACATAATCACATCAGCAACAACAAAATATTCAGAAAAAGGCTCAATCTAGGTTAATGGCCTTACCACGGGAGGTCTGAGTGTTAGTATGATCTTGAGAGGTTGAGGGATCGACTGGAGTTGAAGGAGCATAGATCGGAGCGTTCTGATCAGTCACTTCTTGGTTATTAATATTCTCTTGAACAGCTTCGCGCTCTTGATTAGCTTGTGCACGATCAGCTTGAAGTTGAGCCCTCAATTCAGCCAGAGTAATTTTCGAAAAATTGGCGTCGGGAAAAAACCTTTTCATCAGATCCCGTGCCCCATTGAACCCTTTTACTAAAAAAGGCCCAGCTTCCTTCGTGATCAATGCTTTTAGCTCATCGGAGGAACGGTACTCAGAAACCGCCTTTTCAGCACTATCCCTCTCGGCAGCCTTGGCTCTCTCCAGCTCGGTCTGTAATCGATCAATTTTCCGAGTAAACTCATCTTCGCGCTCTCGAAATTTTGATCTCTCTTCCTCCAGCACGGCTTAGATTGATCGGACTTCACTAGATTTCTCCTCCACAGACTCCTTTAATTTTTTATTAATTATATCTATATTAGCCTTGGATCTTCGAGCATCCCGGGCTTCTCGAAGGGAGTGGAGGCCGATAAGTGCAGTCTACAAACAAAAGGGGGAATGTAAGAACATTTATATATCAACACGGGAAACTGAAAATTCATTATCAAGTACCTTAATTGCAGCATGAGCTAGGAGCTCGGGAAGTTCGGACTGAGGAATTTGAGAAATAATTTCCTTGTCAGCCGACCCATATAGACCCTCAAGGGCCTTCAAACTGGCATTCGGGCTGTTCACAAAAGAACTAGCCACGGTAAGACCAGACAGAGTGAGGGGTGCACCTGACCCAGCGCTCAGCTAGTCTTCCGCCGAAGTCCGACCGGGGCAAATGCCAGCACCCGATCCAGAGCCGACCCTCCTACTGATCGGGACTCCAGAGGGGACATCTTCTTCAGCCCGTGGTCTTTACTTCTTTTTTGAATCTTGGGCCGACACCTTGGCCACGCTTACTGGAGGAGGATGAACAGCAGGAGATTCTTCCTCGGGTATAACTCCCCCAAGAACATCGTCGATATCAATATTCATGGCTGAAAAAATGGATGTCTTGTCAGCAAGAAACAAAAAAAAAAAATCTGTAAATTAAGCGCATAAGGCTACCTTTTCGGGCTTGATAAGTTCTTTTCCTACTGATTTTTTGTCTTTCAGCCCGATCTCTGATCTCTCCAAGAATCCTTTGCTCGTCCGCTCTTTCTTTTGCTGTTATGGCAAAGTTTCTTGATCGGTCTAGATAGGGTCTGATCGGATGGCCATCAATTGTTTTATCACGAAACAACCTCTCGACCAGATCGACAGGAACTACCGGAGACTGATGAGCCAAATAGTGGGGGATCCAAATTCGATCGTCACGCAAGTGGTTGAAACCGCGCTCTTCCCTCCACAACCGATCAATCCGACCAATAATACGATCAGTTAACGTTCCACATCGGAGAATTTTGTCCGCTGCAAAAAGACAAAATTTTATTAGTTCGGGATCGACAAGGTGCATATACTATCATTATAAAAAATAAAAAATAAAAAAAAAATAAAATAAATAAAGGTACAATTCTGAACTAAACCTGGTCGGGGTCTCCAATCTCTTGGAACAGGAAACGTGCGTTCCTCATCTTCCCCAAACTCCCATCCAGGGCCACTGACGAAGAAATACTTGTTCTTCCACCCTTTGATCGAAGAGGGAAGATCCCTGATGCCCGGTCTCTTTGTACGGTTTCCTAAGTACCACCAGCCAGGAGAAGCCCGGGAGTTCTCTTTGACGAAACACATAAACTTCAAGTCATGGAAGTTCGGTGTCCATCCGAGCGATCTCCATAACACCATGAACCCAAGGAGCACCCTCCATGAGTTCGGTGTAAGCATAACTGGACTTACCCCGAGCCGGTGGAGTACTTCTCTAATGAAGGGTTGCAGGGGTAACCTAAATCCTATTTTAAAGGTTTCCTCATAAAAACATATTTCCCCAGGAAGAGCATCGGTAGCCCGAATTTCTGGCCCAGGAATTCGGACACTAACCGAATTGGGAATGTAATACGACCTCCTGATCTCAGTCTCTCTCTCTTCTTCTAAAAGGTTGATATGAACAAATGGAAATGGGGGGCTAGGAACCTCATCATCAGATCGGTTGATCGGATTAGGAGGAAGGGATTGAATTGGGTCAACCTCTAAGGTATCGAAGATGGATCCAGACGTACTAGTTCCAGACCCACCCCGATTGTCTGATCCACGGTGACCTAGGGGAACTTGCTGATTAGACATTTCTAGGTTGTTTGGATAATGGGAAAAATCACCGAAAAATTCAAACAGGGGTTGACGGAAAACTCAATGTTCACCGGAAAACTCAATGTTCACCGGGAAACTCAAAAGCGAAAGAAATCCTAATACAAATATCCAAAGTAGAGTATGGAAAAAATCCAAATGAACGGGTGTAAAGGAAAAATACCTCTTTTAAACGGTGCGAAAGGCTCTAAAATGACAAACTAAGATGGAAAACTCTGAGGAATCGAAGGTCTTTTTTCCGGCGAGCTCTTGAGCAGTCCGGCGAAAGGTTTTTCTCGAGTATGAAAGAAGAAATGGGGGGAAAAAACAAAACCACTGTTTTGTTTTAAACGTGGCTTGTTGAACAAGCAACTGATTCTACCATGACACGCGTCAAAAACCTACACGCCAAATTCAAACGACAAGCATATTCATCATTACTCCTCCCGCGCCGTCCTGACGATCTCGATTCCCAAAAAGACAACTGCCGTACCTCGAGCCACTAAAAGAGCATTTATGACGATTTGATAATTGATACGGATTTCAAATAAAGTTTTACCAAATCCTAACTGAATAGACCGACATGTTTTTTATGTGAAAAAACCGATCTAAGACATATGCTTCCAAGATTGATCTTACTACACCCGACCTGCTTGCCTTTAAAGATATCGATTTGAATTTACTTCCGCAAAGTTTCTTATCTCTAAAACCGACTTCACGAAAGTAGGGGGCAACTGAAGAGGGTAAAAACCGATCTGATTCTTCGTCAACCATTCGAGACTTGTATGTTCCCGATCTATAGTTGTTGCCCGATCCAAACACTGTCTTAGTCACCCGATCTGAATAAATTTACTAAAATATCTCGATTTGACTCAAAACCGCCAAACTTATGACGGTTCAGTATTAGCTGGATAGATATTTCAAGCATTTAATTGCATTTAATTGATCTGACGTATTTTTGAAGATTTGTCCACATGAAATATCCAGATTCAGAAGATAAACCTTTTTGAATGACATGATGAAGGCGGCCAATGACAAGGGATTAGGCCTATATAAAGGACAGACCTCCATTAAAAAGAGGTAAGTGATATAAATCTCAAAACAAGAGTTACATTCTGATGATGTTTTGATCAAATTGAACACTAATTTTATCATCGGAGCTTTTTCATGCAAAACACCACACTGGTGCAAGTCATCTGAGATCTTCCTAAGGGAAATCCCAGAGTCTATCTTTAATTATTGTTTTATCTGACTTTTGTCATCATCAGTTTGGCGCCCACCGTGGGGCCCGAAATTTCAATCTTTTCGGTGCCTTTCTTTAAACAGAATTCTCTTTGACGATATGGTCATGATCCAGCCCGAAGTACAGGCCGACGACAATATCGACTCGGTCCATCCAGCTAACCAATCGGTGCCAGGACCGCAACTAGAGAGAACCTCCGAACCATCACGACGAGCTTCTCATGATGAATCTCCCCCTGTGTCAGAGCGGCCATCTTTGCAAAATGAGCGGCCAACTCCTCCAGACGAATCCCCGGTCGATCCCCAAACCAGCCAAGAAATCGGGTCAACTTCTAATGATCAATACCGACATCAACTTAACCACATGCAGAAGCAAATGGAAAGCATGACTTTGCTTATCCAGACTCTAACACGCCAACAAGATTTAATCATTTCACACAATCCGTCCCCACAACACCCAGTTCAAATATCAACCCATCCCGATCGAATTGGTGAGCGACCGGTGAATGCCACCATCCCGTTACGACGTGTCGTGGAAGAAAGCCGACGTACTCCAGTTCGGCTTCATTGTTTCAACGAGGAAGAGGGGAGTAGTTCGGAGGTTGGTTCCAAAAGAAGGACCGTGAATCCCGACAGACGGCGTCCAGAGCATGATCTTGCTGCAGCGCGATCTCACAGACCGGAGCCGACCCGATGCACATCCAATCATAAAGAAAAGGAGCCAGCGCGAAGTAATAAACCCGAAGAGGCAGCAATCGACAATTCTTCTCTTTTTATGGTCACGATCTTGCAAGAAGCATTACCAGATAAGTTTAAACTACCAACTATTGATTCTTACGATGGAACCAATGATGCCCGAGAGCATGTGCTCACCTTTAAATACCACATGTATCTGAAAGGTGTGTCGGATCCCATTATGTGCCGCGCCTTCCCTATGACTCTCAAAGGACCAGCACGAACTTGGTTCCAAAGATTACCATCGCACTCTATTAGTTCGTTTCAACAACTCAGCTCGGCACTTGTAGCAAACTTTGTAAGCAGTCATCGGCCTAAAAAGCCCGCAACGTATCTCTTGAGTCTTGATCAGGAGAAAGATGAAAGCTTAAAGTCTTATTTACAATGTTTTAGTTCGGCCTTGCTTGAGATCGATGTACTTAATGAGGGCGTAGCTATGGCAGCAATGATGAAGGGACTCAGGACCAGAAGCCTCATAGTCTCATTTGTTAAAAGGGAACCAAAAACCCTTACCGAGCTGTTAGAAAAGGCCAGAAAGTATATCGGGGTAGATGATCTATTTGACTCTGATAAAAAGAAACAAGAGCCCATTCAGAAACGAAAAGAGCGTGAACCTGATGAGAAGAAACAACCGGATAAAAAACAAAAAACTGATGCCCCTGAAGGAAACTGATCTCCAACAAGACGATTCACATCTTTTACGGCACTACGTCAACCTATCCATGCAATTCTAAGCGAGGTTGAAACCCAGCCTTTTGTGAAATAGCCACAGCGGATGCGATCGGATCCAAAGAGGATGGACAAAAATAAATATTGCGCATTTCATCGGGATCATGGACATGTCACCGAGGATTGTTTTGACCTAAAAAATGAGGTAGAGCGTCTCATCAAACGTGGGTATTTGAAAGAATTTATCGATCCGTCAAAAGATGATATTCATTCTCAAGTGCGTCCTGATCCCGACTCAAAGCAGCCAAATCAGCAACAAAGAATAGCAGGAGTAATTGATACCATTCATGGAGGTTTTACATACGCCGGAGAAAGCAGCTCATCCAGAAAAGCATATGCAAGGTCGGCTCAAACTTCCCCGTCGGACCAAGTAATGAGCATTGACCAACCTATCTCCAAGCGTTACGGTCTTTTATCTTTCTCTCAAGACGATCTGAAGGGAGTTCACTTACCTCATGATGACCCATTAGTAATTAAAGCAATCATCGAGAACTATTCGGTAAGTAAAATCTTGATAGATACTGGCAGTTCGGCTGACATTCTATTTGTGACAGCTTACGAACGAATGGGAAGGAATGTTGAAGATCTCTCCCCAATCAACACTCCACTTATTGGGTTCAATGGATCGTCCTTACAGCCACTTGGTTGGGCAAACTTACCGATCACAATTGGAGATTCCCCGACTCAAGCTACTCGAGACGCAACTTTTATGATCATAGACTGTCCGTCTGCGTATAATGCTATCATCGGGAGACCCAGCCTCAATGATTTCGGAGCAGCAACGTCAACACTCCATCTTTGCATGAAATTTCCCACGTCTCATGGAACAAGAGAGGCTAAAGGAGATCAAGCAATCGCTCGATCTTGCTTCAACATCGCCCTTTCTTACAATGAGGGATCACCTGGAGAAAAAGCCATGCATATCCTGCCAATGAATCTGATCGCTCCATCAAAGTCTTTAAATCAAAATAAAGCAGAGAAACTGCATACCGATCTTCCATAGCAATTACAGGATACCGGGAATCGATGATCTTCGGGACGAGCAAAATCCAAAATCAACTCCTCTGGAGGGCCTAACGGAAATTCAGGTACATCCTACCGATCCCAACAAAACTGTCAACATAGGATCCGACCTTCCTGATTCGATTAAAGTCAACCTCACAATATTTTTAAGGGCAAACTATGATATTTTTGCATGGGGTCATGAGGATATGCCAGGGATCGACCCAACCATTGCGATGCATAAATTACACGTTGATCCGTCCTTTAAACCGATCCGACAAAAGAAGCGTGTCACTTCACAAGAAAAATCCCGAGCAATTCAAGAGGAGGTTCATAAACTTCTTAAAGCTGGTTTCATTCGAGAAGTCTTTTATCCAAATTGGCTCTCCAATTGTGTGGTGGTCAAAAAGAAAACCGGTAAATGGAGAGTATGCATCGACTTCTCCGATCTAAATAAAGCTTGTCCAAAGGACAGTTTTTCTCTTCCTCGAATAGATCAACTGGTCGATGCAACAGCGGGCCATGAGCTCCTAAGCTTTATGGACTCATACTCGGGCTACAACCAGATCGAGATGGATCCTACCGATCAAGAAAAAACGGCATTCATAACCGCCATCGGTATGTTTTGTTATCTTCCAATGCCTTTTGGATTAATAAATGCGGGATCCACATATCAACGAACCGTCACAAGGATGTTCGAGGGCTTATTAGGGTCAACTATGGAGGTCTACATTGACGATATGCTTGTCAAAACTCTAAAGGCACCCGATCATATTTATCATCTGGATCAAGCTTTCAAAATTATGCGACGCTTCGGGATGAGGCTTAATCCGACCAAATGTTTGTTCGGCGTCTCGTCGGGAAAATTCTTGGGCTTTTTAGTGACTAAAAGAGGAATAGAAGCAAATCCCGATCAGATTCAGGCTCTACTCAACATGAAATCCCCGACTACAATCAAAGAAATTCAACAATTAACAGGACGGATGGCTGCTTTAAACAGGTTCATTTCTAAATCCTCTGAAAAAGGATTTCATTTTTTCAAAGTTCTCAAAGGGAAAAAGATATATCAATGGACTGCCGAGGCTGAAGAAGCACTTCAACAATTAAAGCAGTATCTTAGGTCTCCACCCCTCCTCTCAAAACCTTTGCTAGGCGAAACTTTATTTCTTTACCTCGGTGTTTCATCATCAGCCATCAGTTCGGTGCTCATTCGAGAAGATAAAGGAGTACAACGACCGATCTATTACATCAGTAAAACTTTGATTGGTGCTGAAGATCGGTATCCTTTACTTGAAAAGTTGGCGTTTTCTGTTGTTACTTCGGCACGAAAGTTACGACAATATTTTCAGGCTCATCCAATCATTGTATTAACCAACCAACCTCTGAGGCATATACTTCACCGACCTGATACCTCTGGAAGAATGATCCGATGGGCGGTGGAATTGGGAGAGTTCGATATTGAATATCGTCATCGCCTCGCTATTAAAGGCCAAGAATTGGCTGATTTTATAGCCGAGTTCACGCCAGACCTTCAACCTGAACAAAGCTATGCCCCGACCAAATCGACAGCATCAGCGTGCAAAAGTGACGAAAACAAAATCCACCTTCAAAATTGGCATTTATTTGTTGATGGTTCTTCAAATCAAAAGGGGTCCGGGGCAGGAATTGTATTGATCTCCCCTGATGGAGAAAAGGTGGAACTAGCTTTACGGCTTAATTTCAAAACAACAAACAACGAAGCAGAATATGAGGCTCTACTTGCAGGACTACAAGTGGCAACCGATCTCTTGGTTCAAAAGCTAGAAGTTTTCAGCGACTCTCAATTGATAGTTAATCAAATCAACGGAACCTATTCAGCAAAAGAGTTGTCAATGCAAAAATACTTAGCCAAAGCTCTCGAGGCTTTTACCTACTTCACATCAATTTCTATCAACCAGATTCCAAGGGACGAAAATTGCCATGCTGATGCATTGGCAAATTTAGCTTCTGCAGTACATACTGATCTCCCAAGATCAGTCATGATCAAATTGGTTGAAAGACCTCTTATAAACCAAATTGATAAACCGATCTACAATGTCCAAACAAAGTCAACATGGTTTGATCCAATCAAAGATTATATCACATCTGGTGTTTTTACTACGGATAAAGCAGCAGCTCGACGTTTGAGGTGCAGATCAGCTCGGTATTGTATTATCAATAACCACCTTTATCGACGATCATATTACGGGCCGTGCTTACGATGTGTTTTACCCGATGAGGCCAACTACGTGCTCCGTGAGATCCATGAAGGTATTTGGGGAAATCATGCCAGGGGCCGATCCCTTGCAAAAAAGGTAGCTCGGCATGGGTACTATTGGCCTCAAATGAAGAAAGATGCCACCGATCTGGTTCGTAGATGTGATAAATGTCAGCGTTTTGCTCCTATACCTCATCAACCACCCAGCATGCTCATCCCGATCTCTAACCCTTGGCCATTTGCACAATGGGGTATTGTGTAAGACCCCGAAATTTTTTTTTCGCGTATATATATTTTTATCTATTTATATATGTGATTGTTGTTATTATATTTTAAATATACACTTGGCATTTTGCCATTGGGTAATGAAATGTGCCATGTGGTCATCAATTAAGAAGGGTGCATGAGAAATTATGTACACCCTTGGGTGACATCTAAAATGTGAATGGTGGATATATATGAATGGTGGATGAATGAGAGAATGGGGGATGAATCTAAGAGTGGTAGATAAATTTGAGAATGGAAGATGAGAATGATGAATGAATGTAAGAATGGTGGATAAATTTGAGAATGGAAGATGAGAATGATGGATGAATGTAAGAGTGGTAGATAAATTTTAGAATGGAGGATGAATCATTTCTCTATAAATACCACATTTCAAATGCTAATGAATACACAAGTAGTAGAGAAGAAAGAAATTAGAGAAAGAAAGAGAAAGAAAAGAGAGTGAGAAGTACTCTTTGAGTTGGCAAGGAGTAAGCAATTCTTGAAGTTCAACACACACACAACCAAGGTAGGGTTCTACAGTCTTACATATTTCATGTTGAGTTTGAAAGAAAATAAGGATTTCTTGCCTTCTTTAGAAGTAGAAATCTTGTTTGATAAATTCATGCAAAAAAAATGAATTTGGCTTGAGGTTGAAAAATTAAAGTTCATATACGTGGAATTTTTCATATTTCAATTCATAACAGTTTTAGTATAGAAATTCTAATTAAATGTAGAAAAATCGTTTTTGAGCAAGGTTTGTTGGAATAATTTCCTAACTTCTAAATTTGTTTTCAATAAAAATTTTATGAAGAAATGATGTGATTTACTATTTTTCTTTGATTTTAGAAATGGCTGTTACACAGCAGGTAATCACACTGTTTTTGTGTATCAACTTGAATTTAAAATCGGATGATGTTCCACTTATCCTAAAATCTTGAAAATTTATGGAGGTATTCATACGTGAATCTAGTTTCTACCTGTAAAATTTCACATTTTTATTCACAAAGATAAATTTTTAAAAATTCAAATACTATTGCTGGGTTGAACAAATATATATATTTCCAGCTTTTTGTTTTGAGATGCTAAATAATATTTTAGCACAAGAAAATACTTTTTCCTTGAAGCATTTCGAATTTATGAATAATATCGACAGGAAAATGGTTTTATTTTATGGGATATATATAAATATTATATATATGTCAATGATGTTGATAATTCAATTGAGTGATAATATTGAATTGAAGTATTTCTTTAGATACCTAAGGGTATTTATACAAATTAGTTGAGATATCTGGAAAAAATGGATACTGTGGACTTAAGGTAAACCCCTGAGAATGAATATATTGCTTAGGGAACTGTGTTGACCTATATTCGGTAATGATATATATTACGAATGGTGATGTGATTATCTTGATTATTCTAAAATCAAGTATAAGATAATAATAAAGATTATAACATGCTGTTGTTGTTTATTATGAATAACATAATGTATATGGTGCATGTTATTTATGATGCATATAATATATGCATGTGATATTTGCCATACTAATTGCAAAATAAATTGGCATATGGCAACGTGGTTGTATTGGAAAGAAAGTGACTGGGCTTTTAAGTAAATTCCTTACATCTCCTAGTAACAATGTATTTGTGAAAATAAAACCGTGCGCTTGTTATGTAAACATACGTGTATGGGTATGTATGTTGTGCATACAAGCAAAGCGAGAAATATTGTTATTTGGAGAAGTATGGAGAATTACAAAGGCACAGTTACAGGTAGTGGCTCAAGTTGATTCATATGTATATCATCGATATAACTGTTGAAATGAAATATATGAG
>JAESVK010063044.1:0-15895 GCA_017140935.1 Hamamelis virginiana
TATATATATATATATATATATATATATATATATATATATATTGAGTGCGGATATCCTGAGGGACGTCGCTCATGAGCGACTCCCTCAATCCCGAGGGATGCAAATGTGTGTGGTTGAGATTGTAAAATCAATTTTAAAGTTGCAGGCGCGGTCGGTGGAGCGAGAAAAGTAAGTAAGTTAGATTGAGAAATATCTTAAAGTTAAATTGGGAAATAGTTTATTAGATAATAACTGCCACTTCTCACTAACGATAATTGGATTCCAATTATCGATTATATAGCTGACCTAAAATCTATGAAATGAAATAGAATTAAACCAAGGCTGCCCGAAATTGTATAAAATGAAATAGAATTAAACCAAGTGTGCTGATAACACAGAATAATAAAAATGATATGGAAAAATGAACAGATTGTTTTTAATTTCCAAATTAACTGATTGTTTTTAATTTCCAAATAAACTGATTGTTTTTTATATTTTATGAACTTAATTCCCAAAAATATAGTTAATTTGGACATTAATAGTTATAATTTTTTTTATTGGCTCGGTAATGACTTTAATATTCAGATAAATTGATATCATATCCCAACTATCAAGCATCCCATTATGATATTTTGCTATTCCCAATCAATAAATTGATATCAGATTCCAACCAATACAATTAGTTAAAAAAAAAATTCAAATATTGCAATCACAAAAATAAAATTTAACTAGATTTAAATGAGCACTAGACATGCGAATTATTAAATTTTGTTTGTATTTTATAACTGTTCTTATTAATTTATTATTAAAATTTATTTTCGGACATTATTAGTCACATGTGAATAGTACAAGTAAATGAATACCAAGTCCACTCATCTATATAAACCATATTGATGCCACGAACTGGACATCTCAATCAAATACATTTTTTTTTACCGAACTATGAATCCAAGAAGCTATACCCCCGGTGATTTATATCGAAGTTGCGGTCGTATATGGCATCTTGATGATGACTTTAGTTATTCATTGAATCCGCGAGAGCGGCAAAGCGATGCCACATTTTCGAAAATGCGTGAGGAGTGGGAGTATCGGGTACATGAAGCTCAAAATTTAGTGGAGGACCTACGCCATTGGGGGGGCTCCTATTCCACGTCGAAAAGCAATTACACTCCCAAGGGGGGACTTTGCTGAACTTAGACGAGCACTTAGCATCATACGTGAGGAGAACAATCGTATGGCTGCCCGAAGATACCGCTATTATTTTCTAAAAACAGCTAGAGATAATGCTGATGCAGAAGGTAGAGAGTTATCTGAAGAGCAAACTAACCAAATATTATCATGCTCTGAATTTCCATCTGATACCCCCATGTCCGACGAAGAGTCGGATTGATTAGTATTATCATTTGTATTTCTAAGTAGGTAGTTTATCTTTTTTCTTGCACTAATTATGTACTTTTACATTATTGCACTTTAATAAAAGTGAGGCTAGTTCGAAAAATTGACATATGATAATTATATTTTTATAACTACCTTTCAAATTGCAAATTACAGATAGCTGATGCATATAAAATTAAAGTAATACATTTCTAGAAATTTAGTCTTCATCCGATATGTAGGTGTCGGAAAGGTAGTACGATCTCTCTGTTACTTCGTACATTTCTGCGCTAGTTAAGTCCCTCCCATTATCAGCAGCAGCTTCACGTGTAAGATCTATTATGTAATACCGACATCTACGAATCAGCATTCTATTGTTCTCTTCACGAATTTGAATTATAGCATCCACGTAATTATCTACATTTCGACGTTCCATAGTGAACGAATACCTACGTGGGATTGGTGCATTCAAATTACGTAAATCTTCAACAAGTATCTCTGACTCACGTACGCGCCGCGGCCATTCCCTTCTAACAGCTGCATAAAATTCACGTCGATCGGTTCTCCACCATTCATGGTACGTATTCAATCCTCCCAATAGCCACATCCGCCCACTGTTCTTAATTTCACTTACTGCTACTTTTAATGCATTCTCCATTGCGTATAAAGGTAAATAAAATAACCTTCCTCAATTATCAGTGTCTACATTGAAAAAATAAATATTTGGTAAATTATAATAAAAAAAAAAATAAACAAAACAAATAGTAACAGTTCTTACCATAATATGAAATAAGTCTAACTGCTTGCCTATTATTAAGATAACATTTCATTATGCACATATGAAGATTAAGAGTATTCATTTTATTTTTACGGTTATAAGAAAATAAAAGAATAAATGGATATTCACGTACCTATCTCTTAATTTGGAGATGAGAAGATTTCAAATTCAGAATGATCCGTATGCTAACTTGGGTTTTTCCTTTCCTTTTAGATCTCGCTCTCTCTGAAAGTAAATAATAATTGTTATTATGCAGTTTTGGACAAAATATATAAATGCCTCTTTAATCATTGTATATAAAAATTGTAACCATATTAAATTTGAAAATAAAAAAACAAAACAATACTAAACAATAACATGCGAGTCACTACCAAATTCGAACCTTGGATTGGAATTTGCTTTCAGTGAGTTGAAAATACTTTCCAAACTCACCCACTATCTATGTTAATATATAGCATACATTGCGATGGTTCATTATTTTTTTTTTATTTGTGGATTGCACCTTTCTAGTAATTATTAGTGGCACCTTCACATGTTAAAATCACTATTGCTTTACAAGATTCTCATCATATCTATCACGTATCTATATAAAAGTATCTTCCACTCCACTGACATCTATTTTTTGTCACATATTAAAAGATAAACTTTTCAGTCATATATCCGATAATTACGTCAATTACACTTCACTTTCAATACATTCACGGGTCTGAGTGCAGGAAACTTTAGTTGTCCTATTACTGCTTTTGCTTGTCCTATTACTGCATTGTACTTACTATGTCATGGCGTTTTCATGTTACAAGTCTTTTTTTGTGGACACGTGATTTTGAGTAGTTCCTGTACGTATTTGTAAAGTGATTTCAATCCACTACTCCCTCAAATGCATTTTGAACTTCAATAACTTCTAATGTCCAAATTTTACTGTAACATGATATTATATATTAGTTTTTCTTATTTTTTTTTTACTATATTACCCCTCTTACAATATAAAAGTATAACTAATTTTCAACTGGGGATATAACCCATAACCCCCTACTGTATTGGTAGTAGAGCAAAAACCCCTTCCCAAAAAGTCAGAATTTAATAATGACTTATTTAATATGAGTTGACATATATACCCTCAATTAATTATTAGAAATTCAAATTTTTTACCATTTTTAGTTTGGGACGAAAATAATTAGGATGAGCTCCAACCGAATTTCTAGGCGACAAAGAAGGGATCATATCCATGTTACGAGGGTTGTGTAAAATCAAGTTTCTACAGCAGCAAGAAGTGGTCTCCGATCTCGACGGAGAGTGGAAGAGTCAGTGAGAAATCCTCGAGCTGGGAAGAAATTGCAACCGACGACAAATCCGCTAAAATAAACGTGTCAAAATGGACGCTGCCATTTACTTCGCTGCGTTGCAACACCACAGAATCCCAGTTCGGAGCTTAATCATGAGCAGTGAAGCAGTGGTATACTATTGTTGTTTGGGACCCAAATGCATAAACGCCAATGACTTGTTCTACGTGCTTACCTTGAAAATACTAATCTTCCATAACCCCAAAATAGCATCTAAGATGTTCGACGAAATGTCCCAATGAAAGAAGCACATTGCAACATGCCAAATAAGTAAAATTATTGTTCTTTCAAATTATATTTATAGGTAAATTTACTTATTTATTTAAATACATATAAATAGGTAAATTTAATTATTTCCAAATAATTTTACCTATTTCTAGTTAATATATATAGGTAAATTTACTTATTTCCAAATTCGTTTATTTAATTTTAGGTTATATTTATAGGTAAATTTACTTATTTGTTTAAAGACATATAAATAGGTAAATTTACTGATTTCCAAATAAGTTTACTTATTTATAGTTAATAAATATAGGTCAATTTACTTACATCCAAATACGTTTATTTATTTCTAGTTTATATCAATATGTAAATTTACTTATTTGTTTAAAGACATATAAATTCATATTTGCAACATGTGGGTTTCCTATCAGAAACTCAAAAAATTTGAGAATGAAAATGAGAACTAAAACATATTTCAAAAATAGTATAAAAATTTTGATGAGAAATAGAGGAAAATCATACCTTATGAAAGAGAAAAGTGAAATAAAATTACTATCCTTTCTAAATTATGTTTATAGGTAAATTTACTTATTTATTTAAACATATATAAATAGGTAAATTTAATTATTTCCAAATAAGTTTACTTATTTCAAGTTAATATATATAAGTAAATTTACTTATTTCCAAATACATTTATTTACTTTTAGTTTATATATATAATATAGGAAATTTTACTTGTTTGATTAAAGACATATAATTAGGTAAATTTACTTATTTCCCAATAAGTTTACTTATTTATTGTTAATAAATACAGGTAAATTTACTTACTTCCGAATACGTTTATTTATTTCTAGTTTATATAAGTAGGTAAATTTACTTATTTGTTTAAAAATATATAAATTCATATTTGCAACATGTGGGTCTCCTATCAAAAAGTCAAAAAAAAATTATATATGAAAATGAGAACCAAAACATATTTCAAAAAAAAAAAATTGTTAAAAAAAAGATGAGTAATAGAGGAACCTCATTCCTTCTGACAGAGAAAATTGAAATAAAATTACTATTGTTTCTAGATTATATTTATAAGTAAATTAACTTTTTTAGTTAAACACATATAAATAGGTAAATTTAATTATTTCCAAATAAGTTTACTTATTTCTAGTTAATATATATAAGTAAATTTACTTATTTCCAAATACATTTATTTATTTTTAGTTTAAATTTTACATAGGTAAATTTACTTGTTTATTTAAAGACATATAAATAGGTAAATTTACTTATTTCCAAATAAGTTTACTTATTTCTAGTTAATAAATATAGGTAAATTTACTTACTTCCGAATACGTTTATTTATTTCTAGTTTATATAAATAGGTAAATTTACTTATTTGTTTAAAGCAATAAACGGATATATCACAATTAAAAATAAAAATTTGAATTGAATTAAATCTCAAAAACTTATCATAATGTTAGCAAAACAGTTACACTATTTAATAGGTAATAAAACTCTCCATAAAAACAATTAAAGGGTAAATCTGTCATTAAATAATTAAAGTTGACTTTAGAAAATCCCGGAGGGGGTTATGGGTAAACATTATAGTGTTCTCGGCCTACTGGTATAGAATTCAATATCTACGGGGGTCTAAATAATTTTCCCTTTTCAAATTTATATATGCCCCTCAATCATACGCATATTTCCCTCAAATTTTACATAATCCCCCTCATCGAATTCAGATACTATAATATATAAATTTATTAAGATTTACAAATTTATTTATTTCAAAGTCTATGCATCATATATGAATTCAGATACTAGAATATCTAAATTTATTAAGATTTACAAATTTATTTATTTCAAAGTATATGCATCATATATTTAATACTATCTACTAAGAATAACTTTTACATTTATTTTAAGTCATTCATTATGACCTTGATATCTTTATTCACAAAATTCCAAGACCCAATAATATATTGCCCATAATAATATTCCAACAAATATAAATCTTTTTGTATTTTAATTTTTGTTTTTTGCTAATAATGACCTTATGTAAAAAATTCACATTTAATTTCAAATTAATAATATTTTCTATGGTCGTAATTGTAAATCTTAAAATTGATTAAGTGAAATATACAAATTTTTATTTAATTATTTTTAAAGTATTTAATGATTTGATACGATCATGGTTTTTAATTTTTGACAAATTTTCCTTCATATTTATACATTTTTAGCTATGGTTGATTTAAAATATTTTGCATCATGGTAGAAACATTTTTGAATATTAATATTTATTTTTTAATTCACATAACTATCAGTAAAATAATAATTTGAAAAATTTGAAATTGTATTTATCTATCATAATTTAAAAACTATATACTAATATTAAATTTTAATTTAATTTTATTTCATTCATTTTGACCTTTATATCTCTTCAAAGACCTAGCAATATGTTGCACATTATAAGATTCCAACAATTTTATACTCTAATCTAATGTATTTTTTTTTTTATTTGGTTACAATTACATTATCTAACAAAATTCATTTAATTTCAACTTTTAATTTTTTATTTACTCATATTTCAAAATAAATCGTAAATTCGATTTACTCAAATATACATTGATTTATTTGAAATCTAATTATATTTTTTTGCATTTCATAAGTTCATGTTATTTATTTTTTATATTTTTTCATATCTCTTCATAAGTTCATAAGTTGCATTTCATATCTCTTCATGTTTTTTTTTTTGCATTTTTTATATTTGAAATCTAATTATCTAATTATATTTAGTCAAATATAATTATATTTTTTATAATTATATTTTCTTAGATCCATTTTGTTGATTGGTTATAATTTTTAATTTCACATAACTATCAGTATGCTTACCAGTATTGTAAATCATACAATTGATTTACCAGTATTGTAAATCATACAATTGTTTTAATTTCCTTTAAAACACCCTTATCGATAATAGGATGCTTACCAGTATTGTAAATCATACAATTGATTTACAGAAATAGAGATAAAAAATTGATTCCACATTTATTTCAATATTTGATTTTAAACGTTATACTATTTTCGAAAATAGCCTTACCAGTATCGCTTACCAGTATCGATAATATGGCTATGCACATATTTCCTTTAAAACACCCTTATCGATAATAGGATGCTTACCAGTATCGCTTACCAGTATCGATAATATGGCTATGCCCAAATTTCGTTTAAAACACTCTTATCGATAATGAAGAGCCAAAACCCACGCCTAGAACTACTTTTTCCACATCCCCTCTTTCACAAAATCCCAGTATCGATAATACATTGTAAAAACGGAGAAGCTCCCTTTCCTTCCACAACCCCTCTATCCACGCCCCTCTTTCTCTCTCCCCATCTCTCTCTTCTGCATTCGAAACCCCACGCCCCAGATCAGAACCCGCTACCCCTCTCTCTCTTTCTCTCCCTATTTCTTTATCTTCTCCCATTCTCTCCCTGTATACCCACGCCGGCGGGCCTCTATCTTCTTTTTCCACCATTATCGGCGGTGAAGACCACCATTATCGGCGTCTCACACGTCTCTCTGCTTCCTATGTTAGAACTACTCACCCAAATACCTTCATAGGCACCTTGACCCTAACCCTAGCTCCGATCTTGCCTACTGCTCTGTTCATCTCATTTTTCTAGTGATACAAATGGTGCCGACGCTTCATTCACAGAAGTTTCAGATTCTGACCATGGCTGGCGAATAGGCATTCACGGCACCCTACACGTGGATACACCGACGTTCACAGCTTCCACAGTAAGATTAAATGTTATAATAACAGCTATGTTTTGGTATTCATGAATTTGACAATTAATTATCACCTATGTTTTAAGTGTGTGTATCACAACCACACAATTATATATTTGTATGGGGTGGGTGGGCGGGTATTGGGGGTGTTTCATGAAATTTGTTTGAGACAGAGCAATTGTAGCCATTAAAGTGGAGGCCTAATTGCTCCAGCCAAGCTACAAAATCTTCAATAACAAGGGTGGGCTTGGCTAATGGGATGCTTTATGACACATCAAGTGTACATTTATTGTTAACTTATAAGTTTAGATGAATGGAATTTCCAATTACTGCTTCTAGCTCAATAAAAAGTAGCACTCCTCGTTTGGTGTTCTTTGATGATAGTGCTGAGTGATGGAAAAAGAATGCTACAGAGATATTATGATGACAAGTATCTGCTGCAGAGCCAAAAAAAAAAAACAGAGGAAATATTTTAATAAATTCCTATAGAAGCTCCTGTTCACTATAAATTTTTCAAGGCATGAATGAACCAAACATTAATTACCAATGTATAGGAGACTTAGAATCAATCTACACACTTCTCTGACTGACTGTAGAAGAATTTTGTATAATTTATGTGTTGGCAAATTGACTGAGGAATTGCACCCTGCAATTCATTTGAATCAAGTTCTAAATCATTTAGTTGGGTAAGGTTGGCAAGCGAAGATGGAATTTGACCACTTAATTGATTCGTGTGAAGGCTTAAACAAGTAAGTTGGGTCAAGTTTCCAAGAGATAGAGGGATGTCACCAATTAAATTTGTCCCCGCAACTCGCAGAAAAATGAGTTTGGTTTGCTTGCCAAGCCAAGCCAAGGTCCCTCTATTGAAATTATTAGATGAAACTCACCATACAATCTGCAGGCGTGGAGAGAAAGAGATGAGAGAGAAGATAAGTTTGCAAATACATCAGATAGTACTCTAGAAGAAATGTTCAACCAATAACCGAAAAAAAATGTGTACAAGTCAGTCAAGTTTCGACGTACGCTTTTTAGAATGGTGGAGTTGATAGGACCATTGAGAAAGCTACTATCAAGTTCAATGCCGATAACATGACCAGTGTAGTCATCGCACTCGACACCATCCCAATTACAGCAATCAATAATTTCATCCCATGATGATATTGCAGTTTTTGGATAAGCAGAAGGATAAATATTATTAGTGGAAGAGCTTGGATTGAATATTTGCAACAAGGCTGAGAGCTCATCATCATGGCATAACGGGTGTTTAGATTCAATCATTATAATATGGAAACAAGAGAGCAAGATGAATACTAATAGCAGGCGAATGCGAATGCTTACTGCGAATGCTTACTGCGAATTTTACACTATTACGTCCAAATTATCCTCTTATCGATAATAGGATACATTTTACTATAAATTTAAGTCCAAACCCAGCCTCTTATCGATAAGTTCATGTACCTTTTACAATAATGTTAAGTACAACTTAGCCTGTTATCGATAATATCGATAATAGGATAAATTTCACAATAATTTTACGTCCAAATTTGCCTGTTATCGATAAAAGGACGTGCTATGGTTATATTTCGATATGCCTAGTAAAATGTTTTATGTGTGTTTGATTCGATAATTCTCTGTGTGTGCTTCATTGCCTTGCTTAAACATGTGTATTTGGCCCTGTAAGTTAGCATGGACAATTCATTGATTTTAAAAATTCCATTTACTAATTTTTAAATTCTATTACACAAACTATCCTGTTATCGATAATTCGATGCATCTGTAAGAAGTGCTCCAACTTACATCGGAACGTATGGCTTATTTTCTGTATAATTATATGCAATTTGTGTCACTCATTTTTTTGTGGTCATTTTCAGACAGCATGGCTAGAATTAGGCAATCCGAAGAGTTGCTGGCTGCATTGAAAGCAAGACAAGCGAAAGAAGATAAAGAGAAGGCTCAACAAGAAGCGAAAGCAAAGGCAGCTGAAAAGGAAAGGAAAAAGGCAGTGACTGTGGCAAGACAGGCACAGCTGAAGGGTAAGAGTACACAGAAACGTAAAAAATCTCCAGGCACTGAGAAAGGGATTTCCATTCCTGCACCCACAAGCCAAACTCCTACAAAAAAAGCTAAATTGACATATAAGGACAAAGGCAAAGTGAAATTAGCTAAACCCGCATCTGATGATTCCGATTCTGATTCACCTTTGGGGCCTCAATCAGGTGATATATCGGGTGCTCCGAGTCAGCAACTATTGGAACAGGTTGCACCAGTCGTTGAAGTCCCAAGCTTGGATGCACGCATTCGTCATGCGCCTAAAAAGCCAAAAAAGTCATGGGAGGAATTGTTAAAAGGGAAGGGCTTCAAATCTGAGAGGTTTATTAAGGCCAGTGCTTTTAACCATGAGAGCGAAGTTATAAAAGTGCTAACGAAGAGGGGATTGGGTGTATGGATGAGCAAAGGAAAAGGGTACAAGTCGGGAGTAGTGCGCAAATTTTATTCAGTTGCAATGAAGGATGACACTTCAGATACTCTTACAGCCCGAATGAGCAAAAAAAATACAGTGAAGGTAACTCCCGATTTAATAGCTAAGTTTTTGAATATTGAGCGACCTTCTGCAAATGAAATTCAATATCCTCACATTAATTTTAAAAGTCCTGGAAGGCCTGATACAATGAGGATCATCTTTACTACTCCCGTTCCTCCAAAAGATGATGGTTCTACGTACCCAATTGGATACATGTCTCCAGAGTTTGCCACAATAAATAAACTCATCCATTATAATCTTTACTGTCGAGGTTGTGAGGGTGCACCAAAACAGGCAGAAGTCGATCTTTTGATTCACTTTATGGGGGATGCTGTTATTGATGTAGCTTCATTGATTTTTGATGATATTGTACAATTTATTTGTGAGAGATCCAATCGTCTCATGCCGTTCCCTCAGTTGATTACTCAGCTATGTATTGATCAGAGGGTGATATCTGCAGAGTCATACAGTTTTGGTGAGGGAGGTATAAATCCAGTTTCTTCTTCTATGAGACCTATGGCTAGGGCTGAGGATGCTCCTTCCACACATGCAACACATGGAATGAAGAGCCGTCATACATCATCTACCAGTGCACCGCAGGCAGCACCGTGTGAGGCTCCTATTATGGATACGTTGCATGCCATCCAATCTCAGTTAAATTCACATGAGGAGAGAATGAAACGTTTTGAGACATCAGTTTACACTGACTTGCAGACTTTGCACGCTCAGACAGCACCGTCTGACCCATCTATTATTGATATGTTGCGTGCCATTCAATCTCAGTTGAATTCTCATGAGGAAAGAATTAAAATTTTTGAGAGTAGAGTATACAATGATATGCAGACTTTGGATGGCCATATTCGGCGTATTTTGCGTCGGCAAGAAATTCAGTGGACTATGCAACTTATTCAGCAAGACAGAATGACACAGATGGCTGAAAGGTTTCGTGCAACACCTTTCCCTCCGATACCTCCTGAGTATTGGACAGAGTTCGGTTACCCTTCACCACCCACCGAAGGTAATGAAAATGACGCTGAGGATTTGGGCCTACATAAGGATGCTGCTACTTCTTCTGCTACTACTTCGGGAAAAGCTAAGGATCTCAATGTAGACGATAGAAATGTAGCCAATGCTACACCACCTAAATGAACTATCATAACTTAATTATAATATTTTTTGCTATTTCTATATGTTATATTTGGTGTGTTTTTGAACAATTTAATTTTAATATTAGGTTGTTATGATTAAAATATATAGACACAAACGAGTAACTAATTTTCCGATATATAGGTACGCAAATTTATAGTAATATTACTTCATAGAATTAACTTTACATTCCATGCGATGATATGAGGTTTGCAAAAAAATACATAAAGTAATCACACAAAATGTTGGAAATTAGCAAAAAGATAAGTTCACTGATTTTGACTATTCCAACACAAAAAAAAAAACAAAAAAGTACGTGATTTTAAATTTAAACTACTAAAAAGTCACAGGAGACTTTTCGTGCATCTATTACGACGGTATCATTATATAAGTTAACCCAACATGATGATTGCGCAAACGTTCAAATTTCCTCGCTACATTCTTCTTCAGTGTCCGGAGCGAATGCAGCGCCAATATCACCGCCATTGTCATCATCTGAATCATCTTTCTGTGAATCGACATCAGATTCAGTTCCGCAAATATTCGTCAAAGACTCAACAGCTTCATGAACCTCTTTATATAGAAGAGCGCGGGCATTTTTTTCGCGCTCCAACTGAACCTGAACTCTGTGCTTATCCATAACTGAAGTCACTAGCGAGGATTCTGAAGCGTCTAACTTATTCTCCAGCTCCTCGATAAGTTTGTCTTTTTCTTCAAGCAATTGTCGAAGTTCTCCCTCCTAAAATGACATAAAATATTACCTATATATTTAAAATATATATTAAATATAACTTGTATTAAACATGCAAACGACTCTATGCTTATTCGTCATTTACGTGCATGCAACCATGCAAAGCACAATATACTAACTATTTTTTGGACATAAATATAACTTTCATTAAACATTCTTTTGGCATTGAAAGAAACATATTCTAGGTCTTAAATGACTTTCCCATACAAACATGAATGTAACCGAATAAACTGTCAACTTAGTTATGGAGTTACAATGAGGATGTTTATGTACATATACCGTTGTAGCATTTGGCTCAATTTTCTGTCTTTTGGCGGATCGACCATCGGAAGACTTAGGTGAACCCGACATAGGTATTCTTAACACGGCTCGTTGTAAAAGTGTTTAGTAGTATCAGTAAGAGTTACAAAAAACAACTGTAAGTTTTTAGTACTACGAGTAAGAATTGACAAAGAAGTAGCAACAGATGAGTTGCTACTTATAGCCAACATTTTGCAATACATCCCATATTAGGTAGTTGAATGCATTAACTGTAGTTTTACAAGTGCATTAATATGTCTAAAATGAATTTTCAAATATTCATCATTTCACCTTCATAAATGATTGTAGGTGGAGATATATTTTAATAAAAAAAAATCTTCTATGCATATTCTCCTTTAGAAGATTTTGATACGTGGTGGTGTTAAAGGTACTTTCATATCGAGTAGATTTGGTGGGAGTAGATTTGGTGGGAGACTTCATATCGATAATGAACTGTGAAATGTGTTAGATGAGGTGTCAAATAGTTCAATAAATATTGATACTGTATATGATCAAAATTGAGTGTCAGAGTAGATTTGGATATCCATTTCAAAATCTTCATTTCATATTCATAATATATTTCCACTGCAGATGTTAAAAGTAAAAGTCATTTCAGTACAGAGACAGTGACATATTTAAATAAAGACGGTACGAGTACAGTTGGTGGGATACTTCATATCGATACTTAATTCTCATATGTGTTAGATGAGGTGTAAAAAGGTTCAATAAATTTTGAGACTGTAGAGGATCAAATTTTTTTGTCGGTGTAGATTTGGATATAATTATGAATATCTACATTGTCTATTCAGAATGGAAAAGGACAAGATGTTAAAAGACCTTTCAATAAATAGATAGTGACATCTTTCAACAATGTCGGGCGGAGTAGATTGTGTTGAAGATTTCATATAGATTTTGAAGTGAGAAATGAAAATGAGTTGAAGGGTTCAAAAATCACAATAAATTTGTTTACCAGAAATACCTTGAATATTTTTTAGTTGGAGTAGATATAGGTATTGATTTCATATTAATAAACAATTCCAACACAGTTTGTGTACCATTGGTGAAAAAAAGTAAAATTAAAAATGAGAGGCGTCACATGACCTTAAAATATTAGTGTAGGAGTAGTATGTGTTAATAGGACTTTCAATAAAGAGACACCGACTTAGTCAAAGATTAGTATGTGTTGGTCTTCAAGTGCACATTAAAGAGAAAATTCACTTTTTTAATATGTGTTGCTCTGACACTAATATTGTTACTTGTTTGACTTTTCCAACACAGTGTACTTCATCAATTGTAACTTAAATTGACAATTGCGTGCGTACGTTAAAGGCCATTAACTCAATGGATTCACGTGCACATGCATTGCATATGAAGATAACACATTGTGCCAATACAGAACTCGTCAGTTAGTATTACATGTGCCATTGCATGCAATAACTGGGATTCTATCAAACAAGTAAGCTACATCATAATCTCGCAAAAGAATTGCAAATCAGTCGTTAATAACGAATCGGGTAAGATATACAGTTAAAATTAGTTTACTTTGCTGTTTCGATAATATATATTATATTTAAATTTGATACTAAGTTTAGGAAATTTTCAATTACAACATGTTTATGTTTAAAATAACAGTAGAGCAATTTTCTATCTTATAGTTCAATGCATATCAATTTTCAATATATTACGTAAATTTTGGAAAACAAAATTGGTTTTCATAACAGGATCCAGAAATTTTACTATACAGGTAAGTAGAGGGCATGATGGCTGAAGATTCATTAGAACCTAAAGTCGGGCAAGAGTTTTTGAATATTCAAGAGGCGTATGATTTCTACAATAAGTATGCTCACAGTGCAGGTTTTAGTGCAAGGATGTCATCTAGTAAAAAGCGGAAAGATACGGATGAGACAGTTTGGAAGGCTTTTGTTTGCTCCAAGCAAGGGGAAACAGATAACACATACCACAACGAAATAGGAAGTTCAAATACTCAACGAAATAGGGGTGGTACAAGAGTCGGTTGCAAAGCTAAGATGACAGTAGTTAAATCACACGGACGTGAAGTTTGGTCAGTTAGTATGTTTACAAAAGAACACAATCATGAACTTGCAACCCCCAAGAAAGTGCAGTTTCTACGATCCCACCGAAAAGTATCTGAGGCAAAGAAAAATTTGTCAAGTTTGCTTTCACTTGCGAATATCCCACCTAGTCAAAGATTTTCAATAATGGAAATTGAAGCTGGAGGAATACAAAATATGGGTTGCACAGAGCGGGATATGCTTAACCATAGTCAGGATGTGAGGGAAGAGATGAAAGGTCATGATGCTGATACAGTGAATGAATTTTTCTTGGGCGAGCAAGAAAAAAATCCTGCATTTCGCTTTCTGATCGACACTGACAATGAGAACAGGTTGCGGCGATGTTTCTGGGCAGACGGAGAAGCTCGGCGTTCCTATGCTAATTTTGGCGACGTTGTTGTTTTTGACACGACATATAACACTAATAAATATAGTATGATTTTTGCTCCTTTTATTGGCGTAAATCATCATGGACAATCAATTGTATTTGGTTCAGCATTCCTAAGTGATGAGACAGTTGAATCCTTCATATGGCTTTTCACGTCATGGTTGTCTGCTATGCCTAGTGCCGCACCTAAAGTAATAATAACCGATCAAGACCTCGCGATTTCGAAGGCCATCCGCATTTCGATGCCACAGACATTCCATCGCCTTTGTATATGGCATATTACGTCCAAATTTTCTGATAAGATAGGGGTCGCAGCTCACATCCAATATTGGAAAATTTTTGAAAAGAGTATTTGGGCCTCCGACACCCCAAATGAATTTGAGGAGAGTTGGCATAATGCTATTGCAGCAAGTGATTTGGTAGACCATGATTGGCTTTTGTCGCTATATGCGATTCGCAATAGTTGGGTGCCCGCGTATGTGAAAAGCATATTCTCATGTGGAATGTCGAGCAGTCAGAGAGCTGAAAGCGCACATGCATTCTTCAAAAGGTGTATATCAAAGAACCACTCGTTGATGGAGTTCATTACACGGTATAACCGTGCAATTGGACATCAGAGGCATAAAGAGTTACTGGCTGACCACATCGACATCAATGAAAGTCCACGGCTTCAAACTCGGTTTCCATGCGAAAGACAAATGGCAGGTATATATACCAAGTCAAATTTTCTTGCATTTCAGGCTCAACTAATCGAAAGCCAATCGTTGTTCATGCGTGATGCGGAAGTTCCAATAAACATGAAGCAGGTGTATAAAGTTTATGATGCCCTAAATGAAAGTGCAAAGGTTCGCTATATCGTGAATGACAGAGAGGGAGATAATGTTTCATGCAGCTGTAAATCATTTGAGTTTAGAGGAATTCCATGCAGCCACATCATTTTATTTCTGCGAAGCTTTCAAGTGGCGCTTATCCCAACCCAGTACATTTTGCATCGTTTGACTAAAGATGCTAAAGCTGGACGTGTAATTGACGATCTTGGGGTTGAAGTGAATGATGTTTTTGACAAAGCTTTGCTTACAAGGCATAATAAGTTAGCGCAAAAGTCGAGTAAATTGATCGATGCAGCTTCGCTATCAATTGAGGGAACGGAGTTTGTGTGTACTGCATTTGATAATATGAATATAACTATTCATGATCAGAATAAAGCAAGAGGATTCATTGGATATAATTATGGAGAACAACA
>JAESVK010063044.1:15995-26920 GCA_017140935.1 Hamamelis virginiana
CTGGTAAAGAGAAGCGTATACCGAAGGCCAGAAAATGCAATGCATGTGGCCTAAGAGGCGTCACGCATGACAAAAGAAATTGTCCGAATATGCCTAGTCGGTTAGTACATTTAAAAATATATTAGTTTATAACAGCAACCTTTTCAATATGTACTGTCGACTATATATATATTAATTATTATATGGATAAATCTTGAAATATACCGCTATTAATGAATGACAAATTGTTCTTCTTGTGCTTAGGTCATTTAGGAACGAACAGAATAATCTTTCAAGCGATTCTGAAGATTCGAACTTTACCCCACTTGGTGGTAAGCTCCATCCCTAATTACTAATAAATTTGATAAGTTATATATAATCGGGACGATAAAAAAATAAATCCTTAATGTTGACATGGACAATCGAATTATTAATTTTGATATTTTATTATTTTTATTTTGCAGATGACAATTGTACAGGATTGGAATTTGATGGAAACTTCTAAATGGAGCGAGCAACGTTCTGAGTGATTACTTGAAATTGAGATGTGGACTATTGGTGGTAATTTGGCAGCTCTATATAATAGGACTAATTTGTGAGAGTTTACTTGATGAATTAATATTACAATAGATTATAACTATTCTGACAATCAGTTATATGTGTAATTTAGTTTAATGCATGCCTTGACAAGTTGCATTATGGATATTATTATTTATAAAAATATTATCGATAATTGGAAACGGAAAAATCGATAATGAATTCTGTCGTTGAGAGAGACAGTGATAAAATGCTAGCAAAACACTTCAGAGGTCGATGAGAGAGGAAAAACTTATTTCCAAAATTTGTATTAAATTATTTCCCAACATAACATAATATAGATTTCTCTCACAACCAACAAAAACTGCATTGAGAAAGAGTAAATGTTAATCACACCAATCGACACACGCTCCTTTCGGGATTGGTGGAGTCCTTACTAGCGATATGCAGGGGTGGGCATAGAAAGCATTAGCGAAATAATAACGTATAAACCAAATTAAAGTACGTTTATTGAGGAATGATTGTTTTATTTTTGATTCATTAATTGAATTATTAAAAAATTTAAGTAACACAATCACAATATGCTTATGTCAGTCTTGAATGTAAATAGTAACTTATTTAAAATAAGGGCGAAGATTTAAAATATATGTCCGAGTTGCAAAAAGAGACATTTATTTCTAGTGTTGAAGCCTAACATCATTCATTCGCATCTTTATTACGTAAATTTAAATTATTCATACTGCTTAGAAGAGAGTCACAAAAATTCACAACTCTTTCAGACGCATAACGCTCCATCTCTATTCTACTGTGCAAGTCATCCAACGTGTTAGATGAGCTAGAAGAACCTACAGTTGAATCAGATTGATGGTCTCCTTGGATGCTTGATGAATGGGCCAACTGAGTAGGAAGCCATTTGATGAACCCACAACCGTTGGAGCGTTCATTACTCTGAAAATTAAAGTCATTTTAAATACTGATTCGTAGATTTGGCAAATAAATTATATATGTATGGTGTAATTTAGTAACTTACATGCGCTTGAGGACATATCCAAAAACGACGACCGATGTTACTACCTCGTCTAGCAGTTAATACATTGCATTGGCCACTTCCGCATGGACACAGTTGCAATTCGTCGACCCACAAGAAGTACTCGCACGAAATTGGGGTTGAATTATCCGTTTTGTTAAACTGAATAAGTAGATAGTTAATATCGTAGCCGCACATCCTTAAAATTCAAAGAATGGAAAATGATAAAAATAAATTTGACTATTTAATACCCAGAAAGGACATCGGTAGAATTCACGTCCAGGATTTTTTGTTGTGTTTGATGTGCTTCTCACACAAGGGCCCCGTCCGCACCGGCAAATGATACCAACCATCGATTAGGCTACTAAAATAGCATGTATACCTTAAGTTAATATGAAAATTAAGTGTATTCAATTTTTAATACGGTAAAAAAAAATTATTAAACGATATGCACATATGTATCTCTTCATTGTCAATTTGCGATGCTTACTCCTGAATTTTAAGCAACGTATTTGAATATGTTAAATTATGTATTAATTCTCACTCTCAAGCAACTATCTGAAATGTCATGATAGCAGGTACTATAGAGATTTTCACGAAATACATAAATGCATAAATGAATCTTTAACCATATTTATATCAAATTTGAAAGCATTTTTTTTTAAAATTATAATATTAAATATTAAGAGCAAACAATATCATACTACTCACTTGCAACAAATACATCAATTCATCTTTAACCATTTTTAATCAAAATTGAAACCATTTTTGTAAAAATTTTTATTTTAAATATAAAGACCAAACAATAACATAATACTCACTTGCAACTTCAATAACCTTTGGCTTCGGTATTGCATTCAGTGATTTGGAAAAATTCACTCCCTATGTGTGTCAATATATACCATACATGAGTGAAAAAAATTTATGCCCTCAAGCCTATACCTATCTAGTAAGTATTACTAGCAAGTTCACATGTTGCTACCACTGCTGCTTTCAGAGATTTCCATCACATCTATATTATATAAACATGATATATCAAAGTATATTGTACTTCACTAGATTACAAACCAAGTTGTATGTCATTGTATATGACAAAATTTTTTTTGATATCTGCAATATTCTCGGGTGGAATACATTAGCCTTTAAATGCATTCACGGGTATGAATGCATGACAAGTAGCTTTCATGTTACATAGCTTACTGTTTACACGTGATTTTTAAGAGATCTTCTGGGTATTTGTAAAGTGAAATCAATCCACAAGTCCATCAAACTGTTTTCAACTTTAATCACTTTTAATGTCGAAATAAACTGTTTGTTTTTATTATAAGTCATTCATTTTTTTTACTATAATACCCCTCGTAGGATATAAAATTTAAAATATTTTCCATGTTTATATATACTCCTCAATCATACACATAATTCCCAATAATATTACATAAACCCCCATCCAATTCAGATACTATAATAAAAGACAAATTATAAAGATTTCTTAGTTTTATATATATTTGAAAGTGTGTGCATTATAATTTTAAAACTATCTATGGCAAAAATGAATGACTTATTTTCTTGTAACTCATTCATTATGATTTTCATACCTATATTCACTATATTCCAAGCCCCAGTAATATGTTACCCATTATAATATTCTAACAATTATCAATTTTTACATATTATTGGTTTTTGTTTTCTTGGTTTTTTTTTTTATTACATTATGTAAATAAAGCATTTAATATCAACTTTTAAATTATTTGTATGCTCCTAATTGTAAAACATACAATTAATTAAGTCAAATAGAGAAATATATATTATAATTTTAATAATATTATTTATGGATATTATAAGTTCATGTTTATTTTTTTAATTTATCCTTCATATTTAAATATATTTAGGTAGGGTTGATTTTATATAATTTGAATCGTGATAGAAACAATTGTAATATTTTTGTACATTTTTAAATTTACATAACTAACACTAAAATCTTAACCAAATAAGAAACAATTAGTAAAACTAAATAGGTAATATAATTTTATAATAAAATTTAAATATATATAAAAAAAATATTTATCTATATTTGTTTAGGTAGATTATTAATGGTTAAAAATAAATATAAAATTGAGAGCATGATTTGATTTGAGTTTAGTTTAGATGAACTTATGGGATATGAAACAATTGTAATATATTTATCTCTCTAACTCTTTAATAATATCCTATTTCTAATTTTATATCCCATAAAACATAATATGGGTACATGGTCTAGTGTTTATATATGAAATCTTTTCATCCTGAGGGAAGCATTAACGATAATTAATTGGATATAAAATATTTGGATTCCATTGATGCTGGGCTGAGTGAAGAACCCGTACAATAGTATTATCGAATAATTTGTATTTTCAATTTTCGATAATTGCATGCAATTCTAACGCCAATTATTATTATCGATAATAATAAATAGAAATATCGATAATAGCATTGAAAATCACCACCTTTTATCAATATCACAGTTTTGGGGAATGGAGTTGGCTAGAAAATAGAATATAATGAAAAATGGTTAATTCAAATTATCATATTTACGTGCTTAATGCTTTCAATATGACGAGTAATGCATATGGATAATATAATAAGTGCATCTACAAATATTATAATTTTTGGCTAATTTTTATATCCTCAATTTTCATATTTCTCATTCCATTATTAATCTTGCATGCATATGACGGGTTTAAATTTAAAAATAGTTAATGATGTGTCCAAGAACAATAATTTAATGGTTTTAATTTAAATTGTATTTAATTCCTCAACTAAAAATTAGTTCAATATATATTATATATTACTTTTTTTATTTAACTCATTAATTTAAAATCATTTTATTTTATATATATTTCTGTAATTTTAGTATGAAATAATTATAAGTATTAACGATGAATGAAGCCCAATTATCGATAATGCTAAGGAGATTAACCGGGGCCAATTATCGATATTGCTGAGGAAGTGAGGAGAGTAACCGTATCGGTCCATTATCGATAATTATCGATAATGCTCAGGACATGTACCGTGGTAAAGGCTTAGAGATAAAAGGTTGTGTTAGTTTTGGAAAATATTTCTCAAACTAACCTACTTTTCATTTCCCACGTAACCGACAACCTGCCGACAACCTGCAGTCGTTCAGACGTTACTTTTAATCAGAGCCGTTTCTTCAAACTGATTTTGGGATTGAGGGAGTCGCTCATGAGCGACGTCCCTCAGGATATCCAATTCGTATATATATTTGTCATGTGTCAATCATATATATATATATACATATTATTTTCAATCTCTTTAATTCATATAAATTTTAATAATAATAATATACATTAAGATGAAATTGCTGGCATGAATAATGGGCTTATTTGAAAAGTTTAGAAATTAAGTTAAGTTAAATCTGATTGGATTTTTAAATAAATTAGTTTATAGTTGGTTTGAAAAAAAATTATGTTAATATTTTATTTTTTATGCAAGATTGGATAAATTTACTGAAGAAAAAAAAATCTTCACATAATTAGGTTTTTATGCATCTCTAGAATTCTTTATTCTTTCTCTCTCTCATTCTCTTTTCTTCTTAATTCATTCTCCCTATATATCCCTATTGATTTTGACCCTATTTTAAAATGACATGACATTATATCATTGGTCCAATTAATTAATTGAAGTTTAGAGTTTCAATTTTTTTTTTATTGATGTGGGTCCCATTCCAGTTTCATTTTTCTTTCCATAATTAGTTATTTTCCTTTTTTATTTACTGCGAGTCTCATCTACTTCTCCCCTCTCTCTTCTTAATTATTTTTTATTTTAAAAATTGATTCCAGCTTACTTTTTACTTTTTTTTTTAATGTTATTTTAATTTTTTTATTTTTTAATAATACATCAAAATTAATTTTCTTCAATTTATTTAGCATTTTTAATCCATTCTTATGTATTAAAATATATATTGTAATTAATTCTATAAATTTAATTATGATCAAATGGTCAAGATAATATAATCAAAATATAATAGTATATAATTGGATAAAAAATTATTGATAAGTCCAAGTACATTGCACGGATTTGCAGTTATATAATAATTAAAATAGGAGGGAGATCCATTAATATACTTGCAAAATGCAAAGACAGCCTCTCAGTATAGCTTTATGGTTGCACTCGTGACTCTATGGCTGTACCAACAGTACGTAGCTTAGCTTCCTATTCAAGAACCAGCCAGCATCTAGCTTGTTTGGAGTTCATTCTTTAAAATTTCACTATAAGATATTAAGATTTGTCAAGATTTCAGAAGATCACATTAGACTGGATCGATATCCTTCTGCATTCGATCATCTAACAAGAAAACAAAAGTCAAGTACTCTGGCACGTCATATATATATATATATATGCTCCCCAAAAAACACCATGTACTAATACACATACAAAGAAAATTTGAAACATTTACTCCCCGTGGTGTGTCCATGAGAGAGAGAGAGAGAGAGAGAGAGAGAATCCAAGAAGTACTTTGTAAGAATCGCTTTCTGTGGTGGAAGGAGGGACCCAAGTACCCAGCAAACAGTGTCTATGCCCATGAGCTCAAGGACTTTTGATTGACTCATCGATGGATTCATTATTACTCAGCCACTAAATCCCACAAACAACACGTAGAAATGAGCTGTGTAATAAAGTACTCTCATGGTCATGGCATGGAATCCTTGTTTGGCTCGATCGACAATACATAACTTTGAGGTACCATTATCAAAATTTGATATGAATATTTAAATAATATGTTTAAACAGCACGCGTGCTATTTAGGATATTAAATTTTGTTAATGGTATGTAGAATTGTCAAATTTGACTCGTAATATATCATATTTTTCAAACAAAAAGTGGAAAATATTAAAATTGACATTGATTACATTGAAGGTGCCAAAATTTGATATTAGCACATCAAATGACATGAATGCGCTCTTAAAGTTTGTTTGTGATTGAATAATTTTGAAAACTAGCTGGATTAGATTAGGTTTAATTTTTCATTGATATTAATTTGATTCTTCGAAAAATCGATTCTATATTAATAAATTTGAAAGAAATTATATTTATATTTTATTTTTCATATAAAATTGAAAAAAAAATTGAAAAAAATTATTTTTAATTAACTAAAAAATTATAGATTTGCCAAACAACCCATGAACGTGTAGGAGTTTAGAGTCACGTAATTGTGTGGAATAATACACATTTCTGATAGTGTATATGTAGGTATGTATTACTAGTGTAAATTATTGCGAGAGATCTTTGCATATGGTGTGTAGTGTGTAGTGTGTAGTGGCGTACTGGATGGTACCGACTCAATCACGGGTTGGGTCCTACAATAGTGGGGTAAAGGGCATCTGAGCGTGGCTCTTCTCCTCGGACGTGGAGTCTAATCATGAACCGACAATATCAAACAGGACCCACTTAGTGAAACCCTCAGCTCTATCTCTCAATGCATGATTCCCAATCCCATATCATTTCTATGCCTTATTAATCCATCAATAAACTTTTAAATTATCTCTCTCTCTCTCTCTCTTTCTCTCTCTCTCCCCCTTTAATTATGCCTGTTTTTAATCTATTTATTCTTTTACTTGTACAGTCTTCCCTTAGGTCTAACATATATGTATAGCGCTGCTCTTCATCATATATATATTCATAAAAAAAGATGACAGGATTAATAGAATTAACAGCATTTGCATAAGTGTAAATGCCCCCAAAATTCAAGAATTTAGACCAACACCAATCAATATATGAGAGTTTGAGTTTGGGAAACGAATTATATATGATTTGTGCTAGCCATTTTTTAGTAAACATAAAGAATTGTGATAATACAGTGACATTTAAAAAAAAAACTGATCGTTGGGTCACTAATTACTGTTCAAATTGAGAAATCAACAAATTAAAGGAAAGCCCAAAGCACCGTTAAAAGTAAAAAAGGAGCAGTGAATCAGATTATTCATATTTTATGAAGGACATTGAAGTTTCAATTCTAAGAGGAAGCCTCCATCCTGTTTGTTGTTCTTTCTCTGTCTGTAAAGCATCCTCTAGTACAGACAGCATCAAAGCACGAGTTGTGATGGAGAAGGGGCAAGTTGTACAAGTAGTGTCGTTTTGCCAAACTTTGGACTTAATTGCGTCCTCATTCTACTTTTATGCCAAACTTCTTCCCCATCTTCAATTCAAAACACCAATCTTTAAATTTCAAATCTAGGTGAAGACCAAACCAACTTGAATTGCTTTAATTTTAGGCACGAGTCGAGTCGACCAGTACTTAGCTCAAAAATAAGATTTGAATTTGATTAATTTTTTTTTATTATAAGAATTTTATACAACCCTACTGCTTAATTAATGTAAGATTTATGAGCTCTTCTTATATTTGCAAATTAAATACGAGATACATTGCAAATCATATACTTAATGATTAAATAGGGAACGACATAAGGGTCTTATGCAATAAATTTTGTGACCAAATTACCAAGTAGCTAGACATATTAATCAAAATTTCTTATTATTTGACTATATTAATTATTATAACTATTAAATTTTGACTGAAGAGTGTGACCATATTTTAAGTTGGGATGCCTTCCATTCTGTGATGCCTATTCACTTTTATTTTTTTGCAAAAAAAAAAAAAAAAAAAGGGAAAAAAAAGGTTAAGTTTACAATTTTTTTTTTTTTACTGGTCGATAGCTAGAAGTTTTCCAACGTGGTGCAAATTAATATTATATATTGTGGAATAGATAACAATAATTCAAATTCAACGAAGAAAACATGGTGCAACACATGCTTGGATAATATTGCATTTTCAATGAAATAACAATGGGACTCTGTGGAACACGAGTTTAAGTGAGAATATTAGTGAGGTAACACTATTATATTTTTCTCAAATATGTTACATAAAATAAATGATAAAAATAATATATGTCCCAATTAATTAATTAAAAGTGTATTCCAAATGACTGAAAGATGATCTAACCTTTATTTTTTTAGGATATGGTAGCATTGCTTGAAAAAATTAATTAATCCATAGTGTTAATTAAGTTTCCAACTTTGGAATTTCCATATATATATAAATTATCATTTAAGGTTCACTAATCATTTTCTCACACATAATATGTATTTTGAAAAACCAACCGTTGGATTAGATAATATTCTTATGTATGTCATGTCTGTCAAAAATCACAGTGATCCAACCATCGATTTTCAAAATATAGTTCGTGAAACACTCTAACAGTATTTATCATTGGATGCTGTAACCATTTTTTAACAATCTGTATTTTAAAAACCGATGGTCGGATCACTGTAATTTTTAACAGACATGACATACATAAGAAGATTATCTAATTTAACAATCGGTTTTTCAAAATATCTATCCTAATGGTGAGTGAACCTTAAATTAAGGTTAAAGACGGGTCTTTATTTGATCATTTTTATCCATAAAAATATATAAAATTATAGCAAGTTTTCTATTTAAACATACGGCATAGAATAAATTTTATTCTTCTAGACATAGTGACTGTGACTGAGTAAATGAAAAAGTGCAAGAAAAAGGATGTGCATTTAGATAATTTATTTTTTATTATTTTATTTGGAATTCGATCTCTCTTGTATAGATAGGGAGGATCATTGAAGTTCGTATCCTAACAGTACGTGCACAGTGAAAAGGAGAGATGATGATAGAAAAGAAGAAAGGGTTTGCACTTTGTATAATTACATATCGATGAGCTCCTTTTTCATGCACGTATGGACGGATTTGGTTGCAGCATCCTTTGGCATGTAGTGAACTTAGATATTGGAGGTGGCGGAGGAGTCTTGATCTAGGACCACGTGATCTGGTGGCTGCTTCTACTGCTAATTACCATAAAGATTTCCCATATCTTACAATAGTCCTCCCCACGAGCTCTCATCTATCTCTACCCCCACGTCTCTCTCTCTCTCTCTCTCTGTGCATACATACAGCATGTAAAGTGCAAAACTCCATAATGCAGGAAGCATTATGAGTGTAAACTCATAGGAACGAGGAGAGCTAATGGGCCATCTCTCTCTCTCTCTCTTCACAGCATTATGAGTGTAAACTCGAATCATGGGAACGTGTTACTTAAGAATCAGAGAGATGGAGCTAATAGGCTACCCCAAACATGCATGAGTGTCCCTCAAGTCCACTTTGGACAAGAATCTTAGCGACAATATAATTATGTTAGCATCTTCTTTTATATATCGATCCTTATATTGTTTCTCTTATAGGCTGCATATATTTATTGCAAAAATCCTTTTAGACATCAGATTTCAATGGCAGAAACCATATCTTTGCTCATTATAACTCATAATAAGTGCAAAGAAAGTTTATGGGATATATTGCCATTTTCACGGCTAAAATTGACAATTCTCAACTCAAGCTCGGTTTTTAAGGACCTAATAATCATGCGTACGTTTTACTTTTCAAGTGAGCTTTTAATTGATTTAGCCTTTGAAATTGGAAGGGAAGAGTTTGGCTGCTTGTCATGTATGGTGCGGATTTTTTTTTTATTTGGCCTTTTGGCCAACGTAAATCAGGTGTTTTGAAAAACTGACCGTTGGATTGAATATTATTCCTATGTACTACACGCATGCCAAAAATCACAGTGATCTGACGGTCGATTTATGAAATACAGACTGTGGAAATTTTAACAGTTTTTTATACTGTATAAAAAACTGTTAAAATTTCCACAGTCTGTATTTCATAAATCGACCGTCAGATCACTGTGATTTTTGGCATGCGTGTAGTACATAGGAATAATATTCAATCCAACGGTCAGTTTTTCAAAACACCTAATTTACGTTGGCCAAAAGGCCAAATAAAAAAAAATCTGCACCATACATGACAAGCAGCCAAACCAAGCTCTTGAACTTACTAATTATGGTATTAATTTGATTCTTTTTCCCCAAATGGGTTTTGGAGATCTATCTTTTTTTGTTACCCACTTTACTTTCATGAAGTTAATTTAATTTAGTGATTTTATTATGAGGCGCGCTATTTAATAATTAATCATAAAAATTTGGTTAACTGATCAAAACATGAGTCCAACTGATTTTGATTTTACGTGTCATTGTTTAGTAAGTTCATTTTCCTATCTTATATAAAAAATAAGAAATAAATGTAATTTTTTTTTTCCTTTTTCAAATCAACTGTCACGTTATTAAAAATCAAATAACAGTAAGAGTGGTATAATTTAGGTGGCGTTTGGATAAGCTACCATTTTTTTACTTTTTTAATTTTGGAAGTAGAAGTAACTTTTTGCTTCAACTATCAATTTTTTGGAAGTAAGAAGTACGTTTGGATAACCAAAATTGCTACCTGTTTTAAAAAGCAAAAAACAAA